>JAOYSI010000011.1:1648792-1665435 GCA_025775065.1 Hiodon alosoides | reverse complement strand
AGAGAGAGAGAGAGAGAGAGAGAGAGAGAGAGAGAGAGAGAGAGAGAGAGAGAGAGAGAGAGAGAGATGGGGGGTGTCAACAAGTTTGTCTTCCATCATGTATATGTTGTATCTCATTAACATTTTCTCTAACTTAGACAATGTGCGAACATGTTCAACTCACATCTTATATAGGGCAGGAATCTGGAAAAGTATGACCGCCACCTTTTTATGTTATGATTTTTATTTATTTAATTGATTTAGATTTAGTCTTTTGCATTTTTTTGTCCTGATTATGAGCAATGTGGGATCTGTACTTTCTCTTTCTTTTACACAAGACAGACAGCTGAGGCCTGCATGCTGTACCTGAAAAGCTACAGCTCGGTACCACAGACCGCAAAAATGGCATCAGTTTAGCCCCCATAAAGAGGTTTGTTATCCCTCAGACCCTTCCCCAAAGGGTGGATATTATTACCCCATTACCCTTTCCTCCATCTCACCCTAACATTTGCCATTCCGCCGGAGCCGTTCCCACAGACACTGAGAAAAGTGGCCCATTTGCTTTACCTCTCTGGACCCTCTGTTTACCTCAGGACATACAGTAGGGGGTTCAGAATGTATTGACATTTTTTCCCGTTACCTCTTGTTCGACGCGCCGAGTTAGCGTAGCCAGTCAGCTTCTCCTCAAGGCAAGCCCGAGCAAGCGTGTCACCCAGGCGGAGATAATAACACAACAAACAACCATGTCATAACACAGAACACCATTGGGCTATCTTTACCCAAGAAGCATTTCCGCCCATGTATATTCCCATATTGAGATCAAGCTCCAAACATCATATCTGATCAAACAGACTGAAGAACTCACCGTTTTCTTCTATTTAATTGCTCCTGCGGAAATGCTTTGACAGGTTATTAAATTTGACTTCTTTTTTTTTTTCTTTCATTTCATTTCTTGAAGAAAGAATAAAACAAAGTGAACTTGATTGAATAAAATGTTCTCTGTTCCTATTATATTTGCGCACATTCAGGACCGTTCCTGCATATTCAAGAAATAAAAGGTGGCAGGGAGAAGAACAGATATTAATTAAGAGCAGATCCGGCATTGACTCAGACTTGTACATAAGACAAAAGGTTAAGTAAATGCCAGAGCCGCAATGTCACTTCAAACAATGAGTATTAGCTTTGGAATCATTAATGTCTGCTGAGAAAACAGAGTCAAATTGGAGTCCTGATTGCCAGAAAATCTGAGGCCGAAGCTGTTTCATTTCAATCTATAGCTAAATTAGCCTCCGCTGGAGGGTTGAAAACACACAATTAACGGTGTTAGGTGGGGCGATGGGGAATCGGACCTCTAATGCGCTATTAGATGAGATGGAGTGCTTTGCGATGGGAAAAAACTTTCTGTTGGGCTCTCTCGAACTCCGTCAACGCGTCTAAAGCACAAACACAGCATGAACGCGTCAATAGCAGAAACATGAACGCGTCTATAGCACAAACACAACATGAACGCGTCTATAGCAGAAACATGAACGCGTCTATAGCAGAAACATGAACGCGTCTATAGCACAAACATGAGCGCGTCTATAGCACGAACACAACATGAACGCGTCTATAGCACGAACACAACATGAACGCATCTATAGCACGAACACAACATGAACG
The DNA here is from genome assembly GCA_025775065.1 of Hiodon alosoides. NCBI lineage: Eukaryota > Metazoa > Chordata > Actinopteri > Hiodontiformes > Hiodontidae > Hiodon > Hiodon alosoides. The sequence goes on along the minus strand of JAOYSI010000011.1, from coordinate 1,663,794 downwards.
CGTCTATAGCACGAACACAACATGAACGCGTCTATAGCACAAACACAATATGAACGCGTCTATAGCACAAACATGAGCGTCTATAGCACAAACACAACATGAACAAATCTATAGCACGAACACAACAAGAACGTATCTATAAAAAGAAAATTGTACATCCTCTCAGTAACGCGGCAAAATTTTGTCTCTAATTATAAAAAAATAAAAAAAATAAACTGGAGCACTAATGATAGGCATTTGAACTGAAAGAAATTGCAGAAGTGTTTTAGCGCGGCTAAGGTACTGTTCCTAACCATATGGCGTCTTTATTCGTGTTTGTCTCATCTGGATAACTCCAGCCCTGAGAATCTCACTCACCATCAGGGAAATATCTAAATAACTCAAATACTTAAGAACAAAGGGCCTCAATTTCCTCTGAAATGGGATTTTATTTCATTTTATTTCTCTGCAAAATAATGAGGCTGAAACCGGTGCTCATTCCTGATTTATTCTCATTTGTAATTTCTCTTACTCTCTCTGTTGACTTCTGAGCCTAAGTCACTCCAGTCAGCTCCTACATTAAGCCAAAGTTAGGTTAATAAAATCCACAAATAACTAAACATTTTTATACAGACCCCGAGTTCGAGACTATTATAAACAGTGGGCATATTGTGCGTGTTCATTTTGAATCAAAGGGCACCCTTTATGCTGGCTGGCAGCTAGTGAAAATGGACAGACAAAGTCTTTGTATTGTACCACAAGCAGCTCCTTTATGCCTTAAATTTGCGCATCAGAAAATATCTCATCTAGCACGCCATGACCGCACTGACTGCTGAGTGGCTAGTGTCTGAATTATCATCAATTTCTGGCACTTTCCATCTGATTTGGTAAAAATGAAAGCTGTTTTTTTGGACGCCCTTTGAGTTGATCACGATATAGGTACACCAGGGAACCCGCATTCCAGGGACACAGCTGTGGTGTTTAATAACGCTTTCCGTCTAACTACGGTGTTGAATCTGTGTTTATGTTAGCGGTTAGCGCATAGCAATGGTGCTAATCGCAATGCTTCAGATCAAGAAGTTCCATAACAGTCAGTGTGTAACAATGGGCACTTGGCTATGCTATTACATTGCAGCTGCGAGCATTATTCTTCCCAGCTGCTAAATTAGGATAAAGACCACAGAGAGACTGGACCTGCTGGAGCCCGGCATCAGCCCAGTGCCATTGGAAGATGACCGCCTCTCTGCACCCTCCTGGTTAAAAGGTCAGGGCTGCGACCTGAATTAACCTTCTCATGCGTTAAAGCCCGATGGGCATGGTGGCGCCTCTGCGTACCGAGTGGTAGACCCCGGGCCGTACGAGGGTCTTTAAGATCGGAAAAACAGAGACAGGGAGCCGAATCTTAATCAGGACCAGCCCTGGGCCCTGGCTAAAGTGGTGCAGAACCATGCATAAATATCTCACCGCGCCGAAACCCTCTGGTGTTCACAATGTTGGACAACGCTCAGACTTTGGCCAGTCTAGCACCCTTACAGAGCTGGCCTTGACACGTTGTAAGCCGGATCCACCCCGGGCCGGCCGCTTCCAGTCGCGGGGCCCTCAGTACTGCTCCAGAGGAGGCTGTGAATGAGCTGCTAGGCTGGACCGGAGATCACCGAGACCGGCAGGCTGTGTGTGGAGGAGAGGGCTGCAGCGGTGGAAGGAGGAGCTGCTGGTAAGCCCGTGGTGGGGCGCGCGGAGGGGACACCGGGCCTCCGGTCCTCCTGTGAGTCTGATTGCACATTAACACAAGCCCCGAGGAGGGTGGCGGGCACCGTGGCCTCATTACTGTCAGGACGAGCATTGGCACGGCCCCCCTGCTGCTTTCAGCTGCTGCTCTCTCGCATCTCATCCCTTACCTCCCTCCTCTCCCCTCCCCGCCCAACAAGCCACACCGACCCTCTGCCACAGTTTAAGGGGTGACAGAGGCAGAGATGGCTGCTGTCACCCTACCAGACCTGGGCCAGGCTGCCGCACGGTAATGTCGGGCAGCACGCTTCTGCACAGATGGCAAAGTCATGACTTCTCTTCTGCAACTCTGTAGGCGGATACTCCCAGGATTACTGTAACTCTAATAGGTGCATATGTGGTCTACCTTTAAGGGCTCCAGGATTACTGTAACTATGGAGAGCGCATATAAGGGTTACTTTTAAGGGCTCTGGGATTACTGTAACTATGGAGAGTGCATATAACTCTAATGCATAACTGTAACTCTAATGTAGAACTGTAACTCTAATGTAGAACTGTAACTGTAATAGGTGCAAGCATAGGAATTGGTGAATGTGTTAAAAAAAGAGAAGAGACAAGTACAAAATGGAGGGAATGGTGACAAAATGGGAACTTGTCCAACACGCCCAACATGTCTGCGCACACATTAACACGCTAAAAAACACGGACACACACATACAGGCACACACTCTCACACACACGCACACCTGCTTTCACGCACACACACACATACAGGCACACACTCTCGCACACACACACACCTGCTTACACACACACACACACACACACACACACACATACAGGCACACCCTCTCACACACACACACACACACACACATACAGGCACACCCTCTCTCACACACACACACACACACCTGCTTTCACACACACACACACACACACACACACATACAGGCACACACTCTCACACACACGCACACCTGCTTTCACACACACACGCTCACATACAGGCACACACTCTCGCACACACGCACACCTGCTTACACACACACACACACACACGCACACACACGCACACACGGCCGTTGGCATGACACCATGGCTTGGGTTACAGTACTTCTGCTATCAGGGCGAGCATTGTCTCACTTTAATGTCACAGCTGTTCCGGCTTGGGCTGTAAACGTTTGTAGGTTAAATACTGTGTTTTAGATAATAGGAACAATGTGAGATGTGAACCCCTAGGGGTGTCCAGAGCTGCAGGGCATTCTCTCAGAGTTCCGGCTGTGAACAACGAGGTAAAAAAATAAAAGGAAGGCAGAGAAAAAACCCGGGCAGAGAAGTACAGAGAAGCCCCTGCTCTCCCCTCAACATATGTGGCTCTGATCAGCCCAGTATTTCAAGGAAAACAAGGTCCTGAACTCTAATCCTCAGACACGTAACAAAGCCCACTTCACAGCTGCCATGAACACAACTATCAGCTCAGAGGTCTGAGAGGGTCCCAAGACAATACCGCCTTTATCACCCGCAGGACAAATATCTAGACAGCAATATTTTCTGCCTCAGCGCTCTGAGCGCGGCGCACGGCTCTGGAGCGGGGGGTGGGAAGCGAAAAACGGAGCTGAGTGATTATTTTAATTTACTACCTGATGTAAATCTAAACGAGCTGACATCAGGACCGGAGATGGACAGAAAACAATCACCCGGTGAAGATAGAAGAGCACTTTTCACAATGCAATTTGAGGCATCGGCGCGAGTATCCTTAGCAACCCTGCGTCACTGCGTGCGGCGGGGACCGTGTGGGGTGCAATTTTGTTTTGCATAGATTTTTTTTTTAAAGAGGAGGCGGGGGGCGGTGGGGGTCCATGTTTTTCCAAATTCAAAGCCAATTCATTCTCTGCAAGAATAGAACCATAACAGTAAAAGGCAAATTATTCTAAATGTATTGAATACACTCGTCTTAAATACTTATTATGCAAACAGTTTTTGAGTAATTTAGTGAGGCCCCCGAAAACTATAAACGCAGTGCATTAATAATCAGCACCACAAACTGTAGCGTAAAACAACCCCGCATTTCCCAGTGTTTCCCACGTTACAGGCACCAGTACTCACTGGTTTTTCGTGGCCTCCCAGGTAATAAGAGAGGGTCAGTCTCTGTGTTAATTAGAGTCTGCCAGGAGGCGTGACGTGGCTCCCAGTCAAAGAGCTGGCTGGGGCTCCAGCCCCCGGGGCCAACTGGCCATACATCATCCACACTCAGGTCTTTATTAAGTCTGCCAGAGCTCCTCAGCACCAAGAGCTGGTCTGGCATCCAGACGCCAGCAGAGCTGCCGGAGTGCTTGACCGGGAGGTTGCTGGGGAATTGACCCCGGACCGCCTGGCCTATTTCACACACTCGCTCTTCCCGCCCTCCCCAGGCTTTCAGCCCCGCTGCCCCACACCTTCCGCAGCACCTGACCCTAATCTATTTATAAACCCGTTAGCGCTGGAGGAGGACAGGGAGAGCTAGGAGTTTGTACCTGTGTAAGGAGTGTGTGATAGGGTTTGTACCTGGACGGTGAGTGTGTAATAGGGTTTGTACTTGGAAGGTGAGTGTGTGATAGGGTTTGTACCTGGAAGGTGAGTGTGTGATAGGGTTTGTACCTTGACGGTGAGTGTGTGATAGGGTTTGTACCTGGACGGTGAGTGTATGGTAGGGTTTGTACCTGGGCAGTGTGATTTCTGCTCTGGCATCTATTTCTGTTGATAAAAAAAACTCTGTGGACGTTTTTGCTCCAGGAAGCAAAAAAACAACACTGATAGAATGAGCCTAACAGCAAAAAAAACCTGATGGGCCAAAAACAGCTGGCAAAGCAGACTCATCAGGCGCATATCTCTTAACATCTTTAAAACACACCGGAGACAACCAAGCCTAACCCCTCCGCTGATACCCCCACAGAGAGAATCTGTGTCGTAAAAGCCAGAAACATTTAAATCATTTAATGCCACTTTCTCAAACTTTACAGTCTGAAAGTGCTGACAGCTATAATGTGAAAAGTATGGCTTAGAACATAGATTAAAACACAGATTTCATCAGCTATTCTTGCAGTGAGAATTGAGCAGAGACGGTACCTGTGTGCTCTACGGATATTAAAGCCACTGCACTTTCTGAGACAGCTCTAAAAGTTCAGCCAAACCGCACATGACCACGACTCACTCCGTCTATGTCTACTCAGACAAAACCTCACAGGACCACGGCTCACTCAGTCTATGTCTACTCAGACAAAACCACACATGACCACGGCTCACTCTGTCTATGTCTACTCAGACAAAACGGCACGTGACCACGGCTCTCTCTGTCTATGTCTACTCAGAAAAAAACCGCACATGACCACGGTTCACTCTGTCTATGTCTACTTAAACCAAACTTAGACAAAACTGGGCGTAAGCAGTCTGCCTACGCCAGGAAGAAAAGGTTTGGCACATGCATTTTTGCTTTAGCAGTTGACTGGAAGGTGAAGGAGGAGGACAGGCAATGGTACACAGACGAACCCAGGAAACAGTTAAACCAGAATGGGCATGAAGTGGTAAAAGTGTGCCATATGGCCCACACGCCGGAGTCTCTGTGCTGCAGGTCCTGCTGCGCCAGTGGAGATCCGCCGGTTCAGAGATCCAGATCATTGCACATTCTGACAGCGAGAGTGCGCTAATTGCTTCCTGCATGTGTCAATCAAACGCTGTGCACAGGCATGTGTGTGTGTGAGTGTCTGTGTGTTTGTGTGCACATGCATGCATGGCTGTGTGTACGCCACTGTCTGTGTGTGGTATAAATAATATGTGCGTGTATCTGTGTGTGTCTGTGTGTGAACACGCGTACACGTGCGTGCATGTCTGTGTGTGAACACGAGTACACGTGCGTGCATGTCTGTGTGTGAACACATGTACACATGCGTGCATGTCTGTGTGTGAACACGCGTACACGTGCGTGCATGTCTGTGTGTGAACACGTGAACACGTGCGTGAAACCTCGCCCATGTTCCTTTTTACTCGGGATGTTCACAGTCTGGATCAGTCAGGAGAGAGACGGAGATGGTTGATGGCGAAATTCTGGGTGTTAACAAACCGTGCGAATCCCGCCCGACCCATACGCCATGGGGCTGATGCGCGATAAAAAACACATTCCACTGCACCAGGGAGGCCGTGGCGCTGGCACGCAGGATGGAGACAAGCGTCCCTGCGACTGCAGGGTTTTAACCCACTTCCTGACTCCACAGCTTCCACGGGAGGCCGTCAAAGCGAATAAACAAGTCATATTGGCCATGATCGGCCTTGTCAAAAGCAGATCCTCTGGTGGGACGCCTAACCAGCTGAAGTTCTCCCCACCCTTCCGCAGCCAACCTGGTGCAGCTGTCTCGTTCGGAGGAAGCCTGCTTTATTTGTTTGCTTGAACAGCTGTCGAGGACTAAATATAACCTCCGACTTCTGCCTCGTCTCAGTCTGGTTTCAATATAAAGTGGCCCGATCTCTGGAGATTAAAACACCGTTCCAGCTACGCAACCCCCAAACTACTGATAATCATAATGGCCATAATGCAATGTGAATGCATGAAGGAGACGATGAAGTTTAAAGCAGGGGGTTAGCATCCCAATTGTCTGATGGCCATGAATCTTACCCTGGTTGGGCATCAATTCATCTGTAAAAGAAAAGAAAGGGAGAAAAACAAGACACACCTTCTTTTCTCTGGCCAGTGGGTAATAAAGCCCGCCACACAGGGCGAAAGGGCACATTTCTGAATGTGCTGTGTGTGTACGGTGCGAGTCGACCTGGGGGTGGGCCATTCTCACGCTAACCTGCCGCTTAGCGCTGAAAGATTGCCTCTCGTTTGGGATCAAAGGCTCTTTATTTGCTTGTATGCATATGTGGGCACATTCAGTGTCCATATCCTGATAGACCTGAAGGCTCGTTAATGAGTGTGTCAGAGTCCCAGTCTGCCTTTATCACACCCAAGGCCGCATCTTTTCAGACGCGAAACATCTCTAGGACTGGAGGGGGGGGGGGGGTTTCCAATCATCTCGGCTGTATGAATTCCAATTGCCTCTGTGTAAGCTTCATTTAAATCGAGATCTTTATCTGCACCTAGTTTATATATTTGACTAAAATACACAGAGAGCATAACCCTGCACTGGGTTAAAGGTACATAGTCACAGCCAGTGCGTGTTGCCATTGGCTACATGAGCTCTGGATTGCACAATACAAATAGGCTATAATCAAACACGGCACTCACATTAAGACACCAATACCAGAAGGCAACGTGTCCATCTACAATAGCCTTTGAAGTGGACTCATTAAACCCCTACGAACGTAATCAAAATTAACGGCATTGAGGGAAGAAATCAATTTCTTCCTCTCCTGAAAAGCTCCACTTGAGGTGCGTGCCACGCGAGCCGGTTCTGTTGAAATCCACAATCACCAAAGGTCACGGAGCTCGACAAGGAACCACGGAAATGCCAGCCCTAAATGTGACCCGCGAAACAGCCATTAAGGGACCAAATGAAGACGTCATATCACATCAAGGCTCAAGACCAATCGCCCACATCGCGTCCATGTTTCATCTTCTGCGTCAAACCACTCCGATCATTACTGAGCTAGTGGAATTTCACACTATTTAAAGACCGACAGTCTTTCTAATACATGAGTGTTCAAGAAGTCGAATCTTAGAAGGACTTATTAAATACTTCTTTAGTGCGAATCAGTCAATTATTAATTTATTTATTTATTTTTTACAAATATAAATTGTCACAGCGCTGAACAGGTTGCATTTTCCAGAGGGAAACGAAAAACCAGAAAAACCCAGTGCCAAATGGGAAAAACTGGAAAATGATTCCCTGACCCCAGAGGCGCCAACCCGCCAAAGAACACACATTTCGGAACCTACCTGCGAGGATTAGCTTCATGTTGCTGGATGGATCGCTTCATTTCCGCCCAGAAAAACCCCCTCCACCCACCCGACTGAACAGGTCGCTGTGCGACGCGTCCCTCTGAGCCAGACACAACACAGGGCAGAGACCATCGTATGCTGAACAGGCCTTGCATGAAAACGTTTCCTTAACTGGCGGGTATGCCGGGAACCAAGGAACCAAGTATGCCAAGGAGAGGAGACAAACGCAGGAGCCAGAGAAACGGAAGACCAAAGGGGTAGAGAAATCAAACATGTCTGTTTGGTTTTGTTTGTTGGATTAGTTTGTTGGTTTTGTTTGTTGGGTTTGTTTGTTGGTTTTGTTTTTTGGATTAGTTTGTTGGTTTTGTTTGTTGGTTTTGTTTGTTGGTTTTGTTTGTTGGTTTTGTTTGTTGGATTAGTTTGTTGGTTTTGTTTGTTGGTTTTGCTTGTTGGTTTTGTTTGCTGGTTTTGTTTGTTGGATTAGTTTGTTGGTTTTGTTTGTTGGATTAGTTTGATGGTTTTGTTTGTTGGTTTTGTTTGTTGGTTTTGTTTGTTGGTTTTGTTTGTTGGTTGTTTTTATTGTTTCACGGTCAGGAAAGCCATTGAGGTAGGTGAGGGAAAACTGTATTGTAACACTCATCTTCAACATTAAAAAAAAATGTACAAGGTAAATATTATTTTATTTTATTATACAAAGGAGGTAGATTGGAATATTGGCACCGATACATCGATGTACATTAAATCTTGTCTAAATTAATAATTAAAAATTCTGATAAACGTGGGATAAAAAAATTAAAAAATAAACGATAACGTGGCATATTTTAAATATGCTAATATCGCTCAGAATCCTGTACTCCTACAATTCAGTCAGTTCTAATTTACAGAATATCATCCGGTTGACTTTGTCGACACCCCACTAATTTAATTTAGAGAAGGAATGCGCCGCCCTCACTGTGAAACACTGAACTTCGTCATTATTTCCTTCATTAAGACTGTGAATCTACGCAAAAATCCATCACAGCCTCCTTCTCTCCCTCAAATCATTTATTTCTTTATATATCCATTTGTTCTCTCGCTTATTTGTTTGGTGACAGGAAACAAGCTTCAGTCTGAACTGAAGTTAATACAATATTATCAAAATAACTTCAAGGGTTTCTTTCTGTTTCATGTATTTATTTCTAAATGAGGTCAAAAGAACACTGGAAAGCAGAACATTCCTGGAAATATGAATATATATGAGTAAATATAATTAATGAAAAAAATACTAAATTAACCAACCAATCAACTACAAACAAAAGAAGGTTTGAGCAGTCCTAGGAGAAATCCCCTTTATTTATATATTTACTTTTAACTAAACCAGTTTCACTTGCATTTTTATTTCTAAATGTTTAGCATTCTTTCTTTTCTTAGAATACGTTGGACAGGGCACAGTTATCTGAGAGAATTAAATAATTATCACACTTCAATCATAGTCGTGAAGAAATCAGGAAAGGGTCTTAGGCTGAAGATGGCTCACCTTTGATTTTGGCACTGGTAAACTGAGCGCGGGTACACCTGACGGTGGCCAGGTCAGTGCTAACCCAACCCGGTGGGCGGCTTCTGCCCGATGAACGGTAGCTAAATCCGCAGGCCCACAGCTTCGTCGTCTCTTTAGCTGACTTTTGGAATCAATTTAAGAGCTTCAGCAAACAAACCGAATAATTAACCAGGGATGTGCTCGTTTCACACTTTAACAAACCGCTAATCGTTGATTTAATAAAGTTGCATTTAATCCTGTTTTTGTAGTTTTATAAGCATCTCATTATCTAGTACTCATAAATATAAAAAGGTATTAAACACAGTTATGTAAAGTGTGATTCGCAGGTTGCAGAAGTTTTGATTTGATCCCAGCAACGTTGTTTTTAGGTGTGTGGCAAACAACTGAAAATTATTTAACACACAATAGAAGTAAACATCTGGTTTTGTATATATTTTATAATCAGCAGACATTTATGTTTTTGCAAAGTGTAATTAAACTAGTTGGTACACGTGTGTTAGCACAACTGACGGATAACGATTCCTTTAATGGATTCATTGACACTGAATTTGTAAAGTGCCATATTTTTCGACACATTTAATACGTTTATTAAATTTCTTCCCACAGATCCGTGGCGTGTTCGGGGGACCATCAGGGTTTCAGGGTTGATCGCGTACAAGAAGTCTCCTCTGTTGCTCGGACGCGTAGTACGATCCTCATTACCCAGCCGCGACGCAGCGGCGGGAAGACGGGGCGTCTTATTGTGCACGCAACGGCGCGGGACGCAGAAGACCCTTTTCACTGCCGCGTTCACGGAGGGAGAGAGAGACGCGGATACAGACAGATGATCCGGCGCCCGGTATAAAAGGAGCACACTCCACCCGAGAACGTTCCCAGTCAATAACAGGTCGACTGGATGACTCCACGCAGAGATAAAGGAGCAGCCCTTGGCCGGATTCATGGTGTCCCCGCTGCCCTGTTAAAGAGAGGCACCTGTGTTAGTGCTCAACGCCCTGTGGCCGAGGGTACGCACCTCATCATCGCCCGTGGAATCGCCCTGTTAAATCTTTTTATATATATATATGTGTGGCCTGTGCGCGCCATTGGCCAGATGCGTCGTTGGCTGACCGCATCACTGGCTCCGAGCATTGTCATTGGCTTAAACGCACCGATCGGTTCAAACGCTTTGCCGTAATTGAAAACGCTTGTGCCGTTCGTGGCCTGGTTTCGCACTCCACATCTTGATGTCCCCCTTTAACCGTCATTAACCAGCGCCTGAGGTTGTGATGCGAAATGGTCATCTCGATCAACCATGAATACCCACTTTAGCCTACTGGGACCAGTGCAGGAAGGGCATGAAACGTCAACAGGCAAGCGGATGTGCACGTATGTGTGTGAGAGAAGGGGTACTGTGAGAGGATTAACTTATTCCCCGCATTACGGAAGAAGGCGGGGCCACACAATCCTGAAGAGGGAAGGACCACACAATACTGAAGGGGGCGGGGCCACGCAGTACTGAAGAGGGCGGGGCCACGCAGTACTGAAGAGGGCGGGGCCACACAACCCAGCAAAGTGCAGCCGAGTGCAAGGCTGAGCAATCCTGGTCCACAAGGGCCACAGTGTATTAGAGATAATCTCATCCAGTGTTAGAGGTACGCTGTGGCCCTGGAGGAGGGACTGGGACTGCCCACCCCAAGCCCAGTGGCCATGACAGGGACTTCCCACAGGCTTGTTTTAATTCAGGTGCCGAGCATCATCGGAACTGATACAGTCATATCGGCAGGACACTGACAAACACACACCGCATAAACACACAGCAGAGACACACAGCACAGACACACAGCACACAAACAATCATTCCTAAATATTGCATTAGGGTCTTGTGGCTTTGGCCATTATGCTGGAGAAAACGTCAAATTTTAAAGGTTTAAATTGGGAGAACAGCAAGACAGTACACTAAAGAGAGGCTCAGAGTTCAGCCACTGAATAAAACAACAGTGAAGACAAGGCTGGGAGTTCCTATAGTTCTGAGGAAGAATAACGCAGCACACCACTCAACCCCTCTGGCATATACCATCCACAGAACCGTCACGAGAATCCATCTCAGAATCAAGACATACATACACGTGCGGTATAAATATAGAGAGACAGGTGCACACACTGTCACCCCGGGAAGAGGCGGAGCCAAGGACAGTTTCACCGGGGGTGATAAAATATCAAGTGAGAAGAGAAAAGGCGAGTTAGCAATGCTGATCGATTTGTTTGGCACAGATTACTGGAGAGCTTTGAGTTTTCAGCTTTCGCCCTGGATCCGCGAATGGACACGGCTCTTCCTGTCCGCCTTTTTTTTTGCTGTTTTGCGAGTCTTCGAGGTCACGAGGGAGAGGGAGAGGGAGAGAGAGAGAGAGAGAGAGAGAGAGAGAGAGAGAGAGGGAGAGAGAGAGGTGTACAAACCGGGAAAGGTCTGTGACAGACACTGTTAAACTGTGTTGTGCTGTAGGCCCACTCTCTGTACAACGGCAGAGATAGCAGCATCCAAAATGCCAGACGCTACACCAGGAGCACAGAGTCACACCAGGATTAGTCCTTGCCGTCCCCGAAACACGAATCAGCAAGTCTGAGAGGGAAAAGCGGGAAACGGATATCCGACGTTATAAACCACTGTGACTTTCAGCTTTCAGCCGCAAAGTCAACGCAAACGGTTCCATGTTCCATGTGACCTGTGGTATACACTACGGTAGCCCGGCGGAAGGTCAGGGTACGCAACCCCGCACATGCAGTGAACTGACTCGAAGTGTACGTGGTAAACTGACTCGCTGTGAATGCAGTGAACTGACTCACGGTGAACTGACTCACGGTGCACTGACTCACGGTGAACTGACTCACGGTGAACTGACTCACGGTGCACTGACTCAGGGTGCACTGACTCACGGTGAACTGATTCGCTCAATCTGCAGAGCATGCACCCGCTGCCTTCCTTCAATTAACATTAATCAGATTTAACACAGTTTAGCAATTTAACACAGCGAGCAAAATGGCTTCGTTTACATAATAAATACATTAGGCAACACATAGTTTATCAGGGTATGTAAACAAGGCAACTTGACACAGTGCAATCTACACAGTATCAGTTTTCAATATAGGGCATTTTCCATCTGAGTCGGTCAGAGAGAAGTAGACGTAACTGCGTTTTTTAATAATTCACCCTCTGCCCTCCGCCCCCACATCAACCTCTCTGTTACTATCTTCCTTTCTGCTGCTGCCATGTCCACTTGCATAAATTATAAGCCACCATAGGTGCATAAATTATACATTGAAAGTTAAATTTGACGCTCGGATGTGAACCCACAATATTTCATGTAAAAGTCCAGAAGTATTTCAGTAATAATTCACTGCTATCCACTATTTACATCAGAGATCATCAGGGTTTAGGCACATAAAGGAACTGGGATTTAGACTGCAGTTCCGACAGGAAGTTTGCAATTCGACCAAAGGCGTGTCCACAATTATTCTGACATGTCCTTCTAAGTGGATGTTTCCTGAAAGCTCTCTAACGGCATCTGCATACAGATTTCTACCTGAGCATTGTAAGTGTTAGTGTTTCCTTGAAGTACTTCATAGAAAACAGTGCAACCAATTTATTACACATGTTCTTAACAGAGGGACACACAAGTAATATTGACAGCTAATGAAATTGGTGTCTGCCAACAACGTTTAGCTTCAAGGAATGAAAAGCAGGGATTTCAACTCACATTTACTTCTAAATGCTGTATGTCATTTACCTAAGTCAGACATGTCCAATATACTAGCTAAGAAGCCCTTACACTGGAACAATTTATTTTACTTTAGGGGCATTCACACAGGTAAACAGGGATTGGATCCATCGTCTAGTTCAAACAACGGGTGTGAAATATCAAACCATGCTGACCAGGTGACCTGTAATATCATATTCACACATAGGATCACAGGTTAGCAGGCCAACTTGTCTTTTATTAATGGCTAGGAGTGGGAAGCTAACTATTCACAAAGTATGCAGGGTCCCATTTTCACTCTGCACTAAAATGATTGAGGACATTTAGAAATAGGCACACACACACACAAACACACACACACACACACACACACACACATATATATATATATCATCGCTAAACATAGATAAGGCACTATTTTCATCTTCAATGATAGTTATAATGATGCTATAACTTATCTAACAAAAATAACGCATCAGTTGAATGTAAAGATCTACCAAAACATAGCCGGGTTTTCTTGTTTACCACGACACATCATTCTGCCATGCCACTGTGTACGGAGCCACTGAAGTTTCCCCGCCTGAAACTTTTCGTTCCTGTTTCCTAAAGCCACTTTTCCGGTTTCCTAAAGCCGCTTTTCTGTTTCATAAAGCCGCTTCTCTGTTTCCTAAAGCCACTTTCCTGTTTCCTAAAGCCACTTTCCTGTTTCCTAAAGGAAACAGATAGTGGCCGCTAAGGGCTGACGTCAGGACTCCTCTCTGCATGGATACGCTGCTTCCGCTGGAGGGGGGGGGGGGGGGCGGATTCGGGCAGTCGCCCCCCCCTCCCAACACTGCCCGGCGCGTACCGCTCGAACACCTGCAGCGTGGTCCTGGGGCGCGATGAAAAACGATACTCTGCAAACAGAAGTGCTTTCATGCTTGCTGTGCCCTGTGTTTAATCACGCTTAATAATGTATCTACACCAGCGTTTCCTCGCTGGATAAATGGTGACACATGCTGGGGTGCAACAGATATTTATCAGGGAGAAGAAAGGGGGGGGGGGGGAAGTAAGCCGCAGCAAAACTGCATACCTCAGGAGTCAGGCAGATCACGACAGTGAATCCTGGGTCAAATGGTCACCCGGAGGTCCGGAATGATTGAGCTGTGTGCTTGTAAACCTGGTTCATCTCTCTCTTTTCCCTCCTTCCTTCAGAACCATTTCACATAATCCCAGCAGAACGCTCTGCATTTTTCATTAGATGAAATGGAAGTTGACTATGGGCCAGAAACACTGGGGATATACTGGAACAATATTTTGACAAGGCAGACTCAAAATGAGAGTGAGATAGAGACAGCGAGTGAGTGAGAGAGAGAGAGTGTGAGTCAGAGAGAGAGAGAGAGAGAGAGAGAGAGAGAGAGAGAGAGAGAGAGAGAGAGAGAGAGAGAAACAATGACTTTTTCCCGTTTTTTTGCATTGCTGTTAAAAATTCACGGCTGCCGGTCGCAGTTTACAGGTCAGACATAAAGAAGATGTTGGAGTACAAAGTGTCACAGTGTGAAACGCGGCCACACAAGGCCGCTGTGCCAGGAGGACATTTACGTTCATTCAGAACAGCCTTGGTCCTGGCTCTGGCACACGGGGTCGCCGTGGCTGCCAAGTTTAGGTGCCTCACGCCGCGCAGGCCCTCACTGCTGCTGGGCGGGCGCTGTTTGGCTAAAGAGGCCAATGGCGGCTTTTGCCAGGAAAGCTGCACAAGCTGTGCCTTTCTAACGTGCTCGTCTCCTCAGTGCGGAAAGCGAAGGCTGGAGCACCGGTGGGGATTTTGTCCAAAGTGAAAGGCTGAACAGCGAGTGAGGGAAGCTGGCCTCAACATGAGAGAGTAAGCAGAGGGATTAGGTGCGTGGTGAAGGGAGAACAGAGAACCCAGAAAGCAGCTTCAGTAAAGCAAAGAATCTCAGCAAAGCAATAAGAACAATAATAATAGTAATAATGACAATAAACTGAGGAGGGGGCAGCCAAGGATAGGATATCATAAACAACTACCTCAGCTAAAAACAGCTAGCCTCCGCTTAAACTACTGTAAAGCTGGTATAAACAGCTACCGAGTCTCCGCTAAAGCTGGTAAAAACAG
>JAOYSI010000011.1:1615316-1639115 GCA_025775065.1 Hiodon alosoides | reverse complement strand
CACACACACACACACACACACACACACACACACACACACACACACACACACACACACACACACACACACACATATAAATTAGCAGCGTGTTGAGTAAGCCTCCAGCCCCTTTAAATATTTGACATTTTGACAGGACACATTAAGATCTGCCTGCTCAGCACGAGTGCATCATAAAACTGGACAGGCAATTTCTATTTTCACAAAATAGCTAGGCTAACTCGTTCTGCATCTTTGATTTTAATACACTAGACAAGGAGCTTAGCAGCAAGGGAGGAAAAAATATTTCAGGTTCTGTATATTTTTTCAAGTTATGCTTCACAATTCCCCTAAATCTATTGCTCCATGCGAATTATCAAGTAAAATTTGATTAATATGCAAATTCGAGGGAAAGACTTCCATATAATTCTTTCAGTGGAAAGTAATTAATCAACAGTTGAAGAAAATTAATACATATATCAATTTTGTCAGGGACATGCTTAGTTCAATAGCCCGTAAAATTGAAGTTTGAAGTATTAACGGGCTCTACAGGAACGTTATGACTAAAACTTTCAAATTCATCCTATTTAGTGATCAATCAAGCTCCCCCCTTAGGTTAATCTAGTTCATTTTTCACCTCAAATCATGCACTTTACTGACATCCCATCTAGCACAGAGTCGATAAGAAGTTTCTTAAAATGATAACGGCGCGGTCCTTTTTTCCTTGCCCATATTTTCAGTGGTTGTTGGAATGGGTCAATGTATTTAAAAAAATACAAATTGCCTAACGGCGTGTTTGCAAAACAACGAAGACTGTTTTTTTTTATACATACATAGACTTTTTATACATTTATTTATTTATTTTTATATTGTAATTATGCGATTGATTTTACAGCTTTAAGATTGAACGTATAGCTACATTAAATGTTAAACTACGAACTGCCGTTTTTAATGGTACTATCCAAGTTTATGTTTCTGTTACTAAATTATGTTTTGATATATTCTAGATTATGGTATATATTCGCAGTAGTACAATAATGTAGATGCGCGTTTTACAAGAACGTAATTAGAAAGAAAGCACAGAGGTGAGGGAGAGAGAGAGAGAGAGAGAGAGAGAGAGAGAGAGAGAGAGAGAGAGAGAGAGAGAGAGAGAGAGAGAGAGAGGAGAACGTGTGTGTGTGTGTGAGAGAGAGAGAGTGTGTGTATGTGTGTATGTGTGTGAGTGCATGGAGCGACCTACTGTTTCAGCAGGGACTCATGCATCAAACTTCAATTTTCCGGACGATTGAATTAGTGATTTTTTTTTCCTCTCGAACTGAAATACACTTAAGGCTTTGGGATTAATTACCACGTTCTGGTCCCTCAGATTGTAGTATTACTTATCGTTGCCACGTTTGACAACACCTCATAAAATAAAGAACTGAAATCCACGAATATCTTTACTGATATAATATACATTCCGCATTTGAGCATTTTGTTGGGGAGTGACATTGTAATTTAAGTGTAGAAGTTGAACAGCTTCATTGATGTATTAATATCACATTCCCCGCACAAATTAATCTCCTGTAGGCGTACATGTACAAGCCCGTCCACATAAAAACGCACAAAAAACAAAAGTGCAACCCACTGTCCTTGTCGTTGAAAGTACAAAGGGGTATTGATATTATTTGTGCGAATTAACACTATGCCAGTACGGTCACAGTAGCCAGTTAAAGCAATCTTAAGCTACTTGTAGTCATATGAATAAGTGACTAACGGAACGCTATCGTCGCCAATATATGACTTGGTGTTTTTAAAAATAATTTCTCAGTCTACCCCTTTCGAAATATTTACCCATGAGCTAAATGTGTTCTAATCTTAGTGACTATATTTAGGAATGTACGAAACGAAAGCCTTTTGAGTATTAAAAAATGTCAACTCATTACTTTATAATTTTGTAAGATATGTAAAGTCCTAGGCTACGCTGCTTCACCTGGTAAAGCAACAACCGAACCTAAATAAAAAACAAATCAAAACTTTAGAAACCCCTCAATCGCACTTTACACTTAAAATGTATAGCCTTTTCTTCTTATTGGTAAAAAAAAAAATAAGAAAGAACGAAAGATCTAAATGATCTTCAAAGGAATTTAATTCTAAGTTCACCTAGGAGAGCTACAAATACACTATTTACGCCAACTAGCTTAATTCGATATACTCAATGTAAACATTTATAATTGGTTAGAATTGTTTGTTGAATAAAATAGTCAGTGCTGTGCAAAGGAAAAAATAAACATTTATTTGGTTACATACAATCGTGTGTATTATGCCGACCAGAACAAAATATTTGAATACCCAACTCAATAATAATAATAATAATAATAATAATAATAATAATAATAATAATAATAATAATAATAATAATAAATTTAAAAACAATTTCAGAAATCAATTAAAAACGAATATTTGGCATTCGGCATTCGGTAATACAGAAACCAATTGTAACAACGGATCATCGAATATACTTAAATATCGAAAATACAGCTTCAAGCAGAATGAGAGACGACAGAGCCGTGAACAGACATCCCTCAATAAATGAAAATACTCGTTAGACCAGTCACTTGGTACAACAGTGTGTCCGCGTGGCAAGACTTTCTTTTTTAAGAGGCCTAATGCGGTTCGGTCTTGATCCAAGAACCCTTCTCCATTTTCAGATACTCTCTCACATCATCATGTTTTCAGCTTCATTAAACTCCCTAAAGACAAAGGGGATAAAAGAGAAAAGAAATAGAGGGGGAAGAAAAAAAACAAACAAAAGACTCCCATTTACCAGACACTCGCATAAATGTCACTAAACATTTTATGACTCCCCTACTTAACATGAAAAACACTTTCACCCCAAGATGTGACGCTTAAAAAAAGAAATGCTCTAGATAAAAGTCACCATATTATTTCAGCTCCCTAAAAGGGAAAAAGACAAGCTCTTTATAAAAAAAAAAGAGAGAGTTTCATTGTAATTCATAGACTTGTTCAAAATGCCAGGCTAAAAAGGCAAAGAAAAGAGTCGACATTAATGGGCACAGATGCCCTCTTGAAGAGACGGCCTATGTATGCATTATAGCTTTTGTAAAATGGAGTTAAACAGTATAAAAAGAGGGTTAACTCAATCCATCAAATTGTCTGAAATTTGTGAAGAAAATACAAAAACCATATGGCCTCCAAACGTTTGTGTCCTTTTTGTGCAGTGGGACACACTTGTCTCAGTATTGAGAGCTGCGGGAGTCTGTGCATGCCCCATTGTCACTTGTCACATCAGGGAAGACTGCTCATTTGTCCCCAGTTTTCATGCTTTACGCTAAAAATTATAGCCTCGTCCCTTTTCTAAAAAGGATTATATAGCCCTAGAGAAACTGGCCCAAAACTTTGTGTTTTTGTGGCATCCTCTCTTTTTTTCTCTCAGGACCAGATTTGTGTTTCTCACATAAATTTCATTCAGAATAGGAAAACACACGTCGCAGGGTCAAGACGGCAGGTTACGCTTTTAGATTGTGAAAGTGAAAAGGATGCTGAGCTAGAAAAAAACGGTTTGAATATTTTTAGAGGGGAAAACAATACAATAGCACTGCTAGTCTTGTTTTAAACGGGGTTTAAGTTCCTGTAGTGAATAAATACAATGTGAACTTTGGTTTAAAATACCGAATTTCTTTACTTTTAAAATCAATTGAAAACATTTATTAAAAATCAAAATAATGTTTTATATAGCCTATCGGCTACAAAATAGATCGATGCAATTTACACCCTGGCTGAATTAACCCGCTGCGGCGTTTGTACTTAACAGTAACTATTTTAATACAGATTTATATTTTATTCACACATTAAGTTCGTTGTCATTGTTGAATAAACCGACTAAATTCAACGAGCAATGTTGGCATTTGGGTAAATGTGTTAGCTATAGCCAAGAAACGCCTTAATGACTGGACTGATTCCTCAAAACACTCGAAATGGTATAACTAATTTTGTAAAACCTACAACGACTCCAACACAAAGTCGAACGTTAATTTGACAAATAAGAAAAAAATACTGAAAAACGATTTTATTTAATTTTTTTATATACATTACACATTATACATTGGTTTTAAATAGTGTCCTGGTTCAAAAAGGCACTTACAGTCATACAAAACATAGTAAATCTATTAAAATGTAAATAATTTTATTGTATTTAAACAGAGGAATCTAGGCCTATACAGAAAAGTAAATGAATTGACAGTTTGTTAAAAGCACTGCAATGTCAGTTTTAAAAAATATTTTACCGATGTTTTTGTCTGAAACTTTATTGTACATTCAACTATCAAACGCATACTTGTTCTGTTTCGGTCGCCCTTTCGAATCATGCAGTACTGTATAAATAAATGACATGTTTGGTAACGGCATATGTAAAAAGATTACATATCCACACGGACACACACACGTGGGGCACATAAAAAAAAGGAGTTTGGTAAAATTAAATAATAAAAATAACGCAAGCATTATAGTTTTAAATAAAATTAAATAGATTTAATATCAAAATAAAACATGCATTTATATAACATGCAAAAGCTGAAAAGGGTTCGATGATGTGAATAAAAAATACAATATGAGGTTACTAACACATGTGAATGCAGCGGTGTGTATGCGCGTGCACGTATGTGTAAAAAAAAAAAAAACTTAATTCAGTTACAATCCTGATTTTTGTCCTTCATTTAATATGTCGGTAAATGCACTGATTATTGCTTTTATCGAAGACTAGCGCCTTAATTAATTACAGATTACACGATTTATATAGCCGTAACTTTGTGTAGGCTACTGTTATGCCCCGTTCATGCTTGTTGTGAATATTTTTGTTAACGTTGAGTCACTGAGTTCGTAATGTTTGCGGCATTAATTATATTAATAACAACAATAATGGTCATGAATAATGATTGTTGCTATTATTATCATCAAGAGTTTTTTTTTCTTCCAAAAAGTAATAAATCAATCATCGACATCAATTTCCACGTCTTCATCCTCTGAACATTCTTTACTTGTTGTGTGGTCTGTGAATGGGGACAATGGGGACATTCGCAGTTTGCTTGAGATATCGTGCTCATGGCTAGATAAAATTGGTGACTCGGACCTCGAATGTCCCAGTGTCCCGTTTGCGCATTTCTCGAGGTCCGCCAGTTTGGCGATTTTCTCCAAAGGTACTGAACCGACAGCTTTGGCTGATTCCACGTCCGCTTTCATTTCTTCCAAATCCCTCTTGAGTTTTGCTCTGCGGTTTTGAAACCATGTGATGACTTGGGCATTTGTTAGCCCCAGTTGCTGTGCGATTTGGTCTCGGTCAGCAGGAGATAAGTATTTTTGATACAAAAATCTTTTCTCGAGTTCATAGATCTGGTGATTGGTGAACGCTGTTCTGGACTTCCTTCGCTTTTTGGGAGTGTTCCGTTGGCCAAATAATGTCATCCCATCTCGACCTGTTAATGAACATTACATTGACCAATTACAAATTGACATTACACGTAAGATTTTGTCCAAAGATGTGCATCCAACTTTGGTATTTATTTTTAATTACTTTACATGGTAACATTACGGTGATAATGTTGAATTATGAATACATAAAGGTTTACAAAATACACTACAGAGTAAAACGAATTACACATGATACGAATAATATGAAATAAGACACATTATGGTTTTAGCACGTTGGGGATAGTTAATAGGATAATTCATTATTTAATTTTACAAAGTTTCACACGTTTTTAAATATTGTTCGTTCATACGCGGCAACCGCCTTAAAAACATTTTTCAACTAAGTTAATTCAATTATTAGACATTTTTGCGATTATTCGTGCCATTTTTTCAGCAATTCCTCCGAATTTCTAAATTTTTAAGCAGTTGCCTTTTTATTAAGTTCAAAACCGTGTGTCAGAATATATGAGTTTGTATTTAAGGTTTATACTGTGCAGTTGATTATGTATGGAAAGCTTTAGGTTCTTTAGGGAATAATTATCTCATGAGGAGGATATCTAAAGAGTCTCACGTTTAGACTTTAACCACGTTTTAGCTTAATCATAAATAAAAAAAAACACATTACAAATACAGAATATAAGAATGTAGTTATTTACCCATTGCGTCTATATTTGATAAATGTATTGCATTTAGACAGTGATTATATTATTTAGAATTAAATTTCACAGTGCATTCCTGGCTCTAACATTTTTTTAGTTTGCACAATTTAGCAAAACATACCTTCAGCCGCCTGAAGAACACTGACTTCAAGTCCTTTAAAGGTTTTGCTGGCTAGCTCCTCGAGGGCGCAAAGTGGAGAGGTCTGGGTGAGAAGTGCCCGATTGGATAACGGAAGACCCGGCGGAGGGTGTTTTTCGGACGAGGAAATCAGGTGTGCAGTACCACAAATTGTGTAACTTCGCTTAACTGAAGGTTTGTTGAGAATGTCCTCAATGCTGAATGGAGTAAGGGGTTTGTTTGAATTTGCAGGCGGCGGAAGGTGGTCTAGTGGACTTCGCCGTCTGTCTTCTACCGCAGAACTCTTAGCATCTTCTTTGGACGTCATTATTTCCTATCAATGCTTAGACTTGCTCTAAAAATAAATAAATAAATAAATAAATAAATAAATAATACAAAAAAATTATCTAATTAAAAATTCTACTCAATGTAGCAAAATATCAGTCCCGAAAGCTGTTTGGTGGAGCAGGGAAACCGTCAGATCACAGTTACCACTTTAAACAGCATGTTGTTAGTTTTGGCGCTGGTTGAATGTTTTATGTCCTGTTTCAGTTCTGTATTCCCACTTTTTCCGTCCAGGTTTCCTTTGGCAATAATGTTCTTCCCACAACGTGTGGCAATCCGAAGGAGAGTGGTACTTCCCTGAAAATCGTGAAGCCAAAAGAGTCGTCGGGATTGACTATCACTAACAAGTTATTGTTGATTGGGAGGTAATCAATTATCTCCAGTGGCACTTACACCCGCTCTCTTTTCACTCTTTGACTATGTTGCAGTCCAATGCGGGCTTTTACAAGTTGGGAGCCCCATTAATTAGAAGGCATGGCCAGGAGGAGGAGCCCAACCGAATTATAATGTTTTATGCTTTTGCCATTTTCTTTCAGATTAGTCGTTTGGCAATACACAAACATGTGTGGGCGTGAGTATGAGTACGAATCAAAACTGGTTGTTTATTAATATAAAAATAAACTAATTATTTCTTTAATATTTAGGCGGATCCGCAGTCATGTGATGCGTCTTCGATATACGGAAATTGATTGCCAAGTTTTCTGTGGAATTGAGAATAGACAGAATTCAGTCATCAATGTATGACAAATTAGAAAAACAATTGAAATATATTAATTAAAGCGTGCATTTCGCAGTTTTGACCTCCTTAGATATTATTTAGGGTTTTTTTTCTTCCACCGAACTCCGAATTATGCCAGTAGTTTGGTAGACATGGCCGTATGTTTTATGGAGGTAATGCTGAGCGAGGCAATATATCAAGCCTGCTAATACTTCTGACAGGGAAAAGAGAGAAGGCATCGTCCCCTTCAGCTGAGCTAAATCTTCTGTGCCATAATTCAAGTGCAAAGGGCCACCTTACCTCACCAGTAAGATATTTCATCTCCTATAAAATCTCCTGCTGTTCATGTCCTTGGTTTTCGGTTGTTCTCGGCTTTGCTTGTAGAATTACCGACAGGTCCATTGTATGTATGTGAATATTTTGGTAGGAGAAAAAATAAACTCGTGGGGTCGGTAGAAATGTTTTTTTCCTCCTCAAAGTAATATTCGTTCCGTTGATATCCGTTGGAATGTTATAATGTATTTATTTATTATGTTTTAACACCCTAGACATTTTAAAAACGAATCAACGTGTAATGTTCGATACGTTATCTGAGAACAAGAAGTGTTTTATTTTAAAAATAGAAAATATTAATTTTTGTTTTGTTAAAGCGGTAACGGTAAAGCGCAAATGCCAACCTTGATTTAATGGATCCTTGAATACTTTCGGGAGGTTGAGGTAATTTTATCTATTCAGCATTCCCAATCCCCACGTCTTATTATCGGATTGTTCTGCTGGCAACACAGAAAACGTCATGATGCGTTCTTATCTTTAAAAATAAGATAAGTTAATAAAAACACATTTTACTCACAAACAGGGATTATGATTTTGTCGGTATATTCGTTTTATTATTATTTAATAGCCGCTTGGTATGTTGATGAAATCACTGGGAAATTTCCCTGATAGAATTTCCTTCATCTGACAGTTTTTTTCTACGTTGTCTATTAGCATGATTACGTTAAGATCTCTAATAATGATCATTATTGCAATTTGAATCACATTCTGTTACATATTCGATTAATTAAAACGAATTTTAAGATCTGCTCCCACTTCTTATTAACGAAAAAATATAATAAAATTGTTGTGTGCGTCTATTTATTTATTTTTTCTTCATCACGGCATGATATAGGATCATGGGATCTTACTGTATATTTAAATAAATCTGTGTTTCATAATATATATTCCTTTGCAACATTAAAATGAGAATGGTTACGTCTTATAAATTGTATATTTATGTGAACGGGAGACACTGGACAAAGAGATTGGGATATGGACGATGAGTACGAAAAGTAACACTAGAGGCGCTATTGACTCCATTATCAAGGAAGCAACACGGTCTCTGAAACGAGTAAATAAGTTGAACCTTTCTTTCAGATGAGTAAACGGTAATGGCTTCTTTCAACAATGTGAAGAGTATTTGAAGTAATAGGTTGTGACATCACGGGAAGCATGTAGGCTATGCTGGTTACATTCGGGAAGTCCACAGTTTTAGATACAAAGACCAGAAAAATACCGACTGTGCGGAATTAAATAACCATCTAGTCTTTAAAATTACTCGGCCATTGAAAAGGAAACGCTGGCTGGCTTTAGCCCATTCGTTTGTTCGTTAGGGTTGGTGTTTTGGGGTGGGGGTTACCGTTACATTTTTGTTTATTCAATAATATAATGTGATTATACTTATCATAGTATTGACATTAAAAAGTTTACAAAAACAGATTCCAAAGAATTAGCCAGTTCATCAAACGATAATACAAGTTACACTCGACTTTAACTTACATGTAAAGTACATAAAAACGTAGGTAAGATGCACATTTTCGCATGTCTTCATCGGTTGTAATCTGCTTTTAAAATCTACAGTGTTGTAACCTAATATAATACATTAAAGGACAAACGACATAGGTTAATGTTTTTGGAATTGTATAACGCCTTTGAAATTTCCCAGTAGCCAATACAGATCTCTTGTCTCCGAACGTTTATCTTATTTCGATAGTTCTGGCCGGACAGTTTTATTCTAGAATATATACTTCCTTCCAGGGGTCGTGAGATCAAATTTTATGGCCAATATTAAATATTTTCATCAGAGGCTGCTTCTTTGTTAAAGAAACCTTTATTTGTTTCTCAGTCTTTTTCTTCACATATCAAAAGTTTTTTGAACAATTTACTTACATTTTTCATGAAGTGATATTATTTAAAAATGTCATACAATGTATTTTAGATCAATCAATATGGATTATTAACATATTATTATCATTCTTTTTTTGTTGTTTAGTTGTTACTGTAGTTAATATTATTCGTTGGTTAAATATTTTATACATATGCCTACAGAATATTAGTATTAACTAAAACAATGTGTTATTGAGGTTGTATACATAGTTATAGTATTTGAAAAATGTATCGAGTAGCGAGATAAAGGTAAATAAAAATAATAAAATAAATTAAACTTTTTCTTTTTTTAAAGTTCAGAAAGCATTTCAAGGTAAATTAAATTATTACTTCAACGTTTTCAGATTGTACATGCAATGTGGATTTTAATGATATTTTACGTAGGAGTACGTCGCGTTTAAATGTTATGGGGTACGCATTCACTTATTTATAAGATATACCATTAAAGTGCGATGTTTAAGGTGGTAGGTTTTTTTTTGACAAACGTGTAATTATTATTATTATTATTATTATTATTAGGAAAAAACTCGATGAAACTTAGTACCATCGACATTAAGTTTTGATAGTTTTCCTATAAAATTTGAATTAAGATGACATTTAAAATCATGACATTTAATTCATAACCAACGTAAAGTTTTACTTGTGTGTAGTTTTTAAGTATTTGAACAACTTGTATCCCTGTATATGTACCTTGCATACGTTATTCGGGCTACTTTCCATGGATTAGAAAGTTTTCTGTGGATTTACTATTTTTCTCTTTTCTGTGGATTTACTATGATATCTACTAATCCCTTGCATAGCAACATTGTACATTATGAACTATAAATAAATAAATAAATAAATAACTATAATAATAAAATTTAAAAAAAGCATTGCATCAGAGCCTATCTTGTAAGATACTTGCAAACTTTTAGTGCATAAAATGCTTTCTGCTTGCTTCCCTGTACACGGCCAGGGTGAGGATATCCATCAAATGTAACACTTTAGTAGACTTTGAACATGTAATAGACTTTGAACATGTATATTCATATACAACACGTGCACCCTTAAGATGGGCAATTATAGATAGGTAAAACTGAAGCGATGGCATTTCACCTATTAGGAAAAGTTGTGTCGGTTCTCACTGAATAGACATCCTAACATCCTGTCAAAAGGCACTTCTGTGATTTTGTTGAAGCAAACGCTGTACGTTATACGTCTACAGTTGCATGAGTGACTGGCACAAGGTGTATCAGGATATAACTGGTGGACTACTGTGAGTAAAAAATGTAAATGTAATGTGCGAGTGGATTAAACGACTGGAACAAGCCGAATATACAATATATGCAGTGTGAGTTAAATAGAAATACCCAATTGAAATCCAGTAACATTATCTAGGCCCAACACTCTCAAAATTAACAGATTATTGTCACTATGATGGACAGCACGCAAGCTGTTTCATTCAACGTTACGTGTTCACAGATAATGTCTCTATATTCAGTCATTTTCCAAGTCAACACTTTTCTTGACTACAAAAGAAATCTGACAAACGGTTGTTTATGCAAGTGCCGTTTAAGTTTGAAATAATTTACAAGAAGCCACCTTGGCCTTTAAGATACAGAGACATTTTTTTATTCATGTATACATAAAAAGTAAAACAGATCAATTTAATGTGTTTTTAGACATTCTGATAATATTTCTAGCATGTTATGAATACTTACCTTAAAAATTAAACTGCTGAAAAATTATTTTTCAGTGGTGTCAGTGATGGGTGCTAGTGGAGAAGATCTAGTGTAGATTATTCCTTTGAAATATACTTAACCCATACTGATTTATTAGCATTTTGTCATCCTTTATATCATCACAATGCCTGTATTGTTTACGCCGTTTATCTTACCTGGCTAGCAAGATAAATGCATCCAAGATATGTTTCATTACATAGCAAGCAAACTAAAATGACATATCAATGATCTGGATTGCATATTGCTATAACATAAACATTAGCTAGCTAGCTTGGCGCATTATTATGCTAGTTGTTGGCCTGGTCTCTGCACCAAACGGAAAGTTTCTATCCGAATTATATCGAAGAAAAAGTTAAATCAAACAATAAACAATCTTTATTTCTAAATTCTCAAAATAAAGGCAGCTTATGTTTGAGTACCTCTGTCTATATATTTATAGACATATCAGTTTAGGTTTATTGTTAATACGGTTAATTATTGCTGGCAATAGTTTCTCTGCAGTGGTGAAAAACCCAATCTGCCTCTCATAAATTGGCCAGCTTGTGTCCATGGTCAAATGATTTATGCTTTCAACGAGGATTGCCATCCAGCACCTTTCAGATTATGCACAATCAATATGAAATTCATGCATTCACTGTACAATAGCGGAGAGCAATTCACAGGAAAAATGGCAGAGTTACTTATCTCACACAGGGTTTTCAGAGAACTTTGTCTCTCATAGTAATTTATTAGACAGTGCATTCTCCGCTGGCCAGAGGACGTTGAATTACTGCAAATAATAAAAAATTCTAAACAAACTAAACCTGATAACCTGACTGCTGAAAATTGTATAGTGCATTCAAAATCAGCTGCACAGTGTATTTGAAGACGTGATGCCCTAAAATCATTCATTTCCGGCTTGATTCACTTCAAGTCACACCTTTTCCGAAATATCTAGGTATTCTAATCGTCAAATCTTTTTGCGCCACTCTTTTCCATTAACTTGTTATGAATTCCGCTGGATTGGCATCCTTGCCTACGAATAACTCTTTGGTTGTTTACAGTGGGCTCTGCAACTGAAATATTAAGACATACAATTTCGACCAGACCCAATAGATGCTGCATTCATTGTAAATGTGAATGAATGGTAAATTGAATAAAGCAATAGTTGTAATTTAGACTGCTTATAAACAAAGAGTCCTAAAAAAAAAAAAAAAAATGTTTGGAGCACCACTAGTAATTTCAAGCAAACTCTGCTGTTAAGTCACTTCCCATTTCAGTTGAGTGTGTGACGAAGAGATGAAGTTATGAAAAAACAATGTTCTGTTAATAGCATTAAGACATGATAAATGAGTGGGAATGTTCGCAGTGCAATTTCCAGCTTGCCCGTTTAGCTTAAACACAAATCAGTAATTATTTCATTTCTGCTGAGGTCCCTGTTTTTACTTTTAATGAAAGATGAGTAGTACTTTCCTAATGAGCTGTCATGTTACATTCTTCACAGGGTTGAGCTGGTTGTAGTCGAAATTGTAGATGGCTGGTTGTTTTTATTATATATTCTGATATATGATTTATATTACTTTTATTATATATTGCGTAATTTACTCATGAACAAAAGGGCGTCACAATTGGTCTTTAATTTGACTTCAAGCACATGTCATTTTTTTGGACTATTTACATAATTGTTTTCCTTTCATTTTAGTAACTAATGAACTGATAATATTCCTGCAATGGGTTTGCCATTATATAAAAAAAATCTTTTTACTCTCTCAGAGCTTTTGGTTGTTTTCAAACCTCGATTCACTGTTTCATCTAGTGTGTCATTATGCAGGATCAAAGCTTTGACAGATTAGATTGTTTGTGTATATTGAACCAAGATTTGACCGGCAGTGGTTTAAACCATTATTCAAGATAATTAAACCACAGTTATTGTTTACTATCACGATTATCTCTGCTTATTTTCTATATTGTAAAAAACTTAGGTGTTGTTTATACCGCTTCTTAGAGCCATATTATAAATAATTTTGGTACATGAGTAAGTTAAATATGTAATACTATCATACCCAAACCCTTATTGTTGTTCAGGTCAAGTAAAATTAGTGACATAAGAAGCCTTTTTGCACTCCATCTATTACCATTTGCTGAAACTTGGAAACATTCCCAAAAGTAATTGGATTAGCATTAGGCTGACACCACATCTGTACCATCATGTCAACTGCTGTCATGACATAAAGTTTATTTTGAATTCCGAAATGTATCATATTGAAACTTTGGTATTGGTTTCTTCAGAACGGTGTTGAATTGTTTAAACTGTTATGTCTGCGATGGAATATGGCATTATTTGAAGTAAAACATTACAGTTATATACATTTTCATCGATTTAACTGGAACATAATGATTGTTAAATTTTACTCAGTGGTATACACAGTAGTATCTGAACCTGGTTTTCTGCACACTTATAGGAATAAAACACACTTACGTATCTCTAGCTGTGGCCACATGTTAGCTATATTGTAGTATACAATCATAAGAATCACTTTGAATGATTTATGTTTCAGTCCAGTTGATTTGTTTGTTGTTGGGTCTAGCTCGATGGAAGTCGGTGGGCTCGTGCATTAACTGAGTAATAGACGTGCATCTGGCATAGAGCAGAGTGTGAAATAGACCCCCATCATCCCCTGAAAACTGAGTTGGTTCCCAAAGAATGTTCAAGATAAATTTGAGCGCTGCAGATGGATGACAAAGAGAGAGCCCTCGTTGAGATGCAGGCTCCTGATAAATGTGGCAGAATAGCAGGGGGTAAAAATAAACTGTGACCTGAGCACCCAGTGCTTCTGACGTTTCCTTGTGCTTAAGATCGGTCCATTTTTACCTCTTCAGAAATCACAAATAGGGAATTTTGACAAGAATGACAAGAAATACAACAAAAATCTAAAGGTACAAGTTAAAGTTTACCAGATGTCCTTTAACGTGAAGGTAAATCAATGTAAACCAAGCATTAGCTACACGTTCATAATATACTAAAAGGCACCTTTATAGGTGTTAAATGTAGAACTAGATGTGGAAATTAATATCATATTGCCATAACAGCACAATGACATGCTATAGATAATCTAAAAGGGGAAGCAGTTGGTTGGGGTTCATTCAAATCAATTGAAATAATGCTGATTGAAGGAGAGTGACTAAAAGTGCAATTTTCTGTCACCATGCCAACCTCATCAGCTGTCAGGCCGATCCCACAGGGTAAAATTAGATTGGGGGAGCACATATTACAGACATTAATTTAAAGCATGATTCCTTACACTGTCCAACTGCCAAACTCATAAGGGGAAAGCTAACTTCTAAACACATTGTTGATGCACTGTTGGATACTGCTAGTACTAATGCTAGTAGTAATGCTACGTAAACTAATTTTAATACAAAGAGCTAACCCAGGATCTAACCCAGTATCTTACCCAGTTTCAAATCGACATTTGTACTGAATAGGTCACCGATGCAATTGGTGGCTTGAATGGGTGATACGATTTTGTGTCCCACTTCCTTGTTATCTTTTGGAGGGGCTTAGTCAATGAAGCCCTCTCATTTAAACTTCATTTTCCCTCCAGTTTGGTTAAAAGGGCTTCAAAATTAGGGGAACTGGACTTTTAGATCACCTTGAGAAAATCCTTCTATTCTGTTTTTTTATATACTCAAAATGTCTTACTAAAGATTTTAGCACAGGCTTAAGTACGTACTACTTCCTAGGGCAAGCTACAATGCTAAATCTAAAGCTGAGGTCCTATCTCCAGTGGAGTATGGTACAACTCGTAGGCAGGGTTTCTCTGCCGGAAGCCTTAGTGGCATTTTGTGCTCCTGTTGACCGAAAATAAAAAATCTACCCTCCTCTTTGCGCCGGTTCCTCTCTCAGCACACATCCTGCGCTGTCTGGGTGTCTAAGAACGGACAGAGATAACAAGTTGCTTCCAGTCAGAAGGCATACTTATCACCGCTCAAAATCTGACAGTGGCTTTCTAATGTCACAGCTTATAGACTTCCCCAGGCAGGATTGGGGAAAAAATGTCCCTGTCTGAGAAGAAATATTGAAAAAGCGAAAGGCAGTACACTGCGCCTCAGAAAGAAATAGCTCTGCTATGACTCCAGTTAGTAATGTTTTCAGAGAACAGATTACATTTTCCCCATTCTTCTTTCAAGCAGTTAAATGGACTATGTTCCAAGTCCCCCCTGGATGTCTTATTTCTATTACGATAATTAAGCAATTGAACGGTGGCTTTGAACACCCATGCTTCCACATATACTCAAACCCACAAAAAACATTCAGGCAATCGTGATATGGTCTGTGTTTTGTGCTTCCCAGAGGTATCAGCTTATTATTTTAAGAGCTACACTTCTTTGCTCTCCATCGGAAATTTAACTATTTACGCTTATATTATGGAGGCCTCTTAAAACTTACAATGAGGTATTCATGACCAACTAGCCTAGCTGCAATCATGGCTATTAAAAAGGTCCACCATGAGACTTCATATTCTACACTCTGATGCTAAGAAGGCAAAATCGATTTATATTTTTGTTATCTTCAAATATTACAGATAAAATTAAAATACGATCTGGACGTAGTGAAGGTGTATGACTGAGGGTCAATGCTTAGATTTCTACGATGGCTCAGTTTCTATCAAATATATTTTAAAAATAGGTATCGCACTGCTGTAATAAAGGGATATATGTTATTTTGTGATTACTGAGTAACATCTTTAAAGAAGTCAAATGAATGACAAAACAAGTAAAATAGCCCCAGGGCTCACTTAGTTCATTTGCTTCTGGAAATTTCAAATGGTTGTGAGAAATGTGTTTTTAAGGCTAAAAACCACACTCTCTGCTCTCCTGCCTCTTAGCTCTTTGTATTCTCTTAGTTCAGTTGAATGAGTAATGCATTTACCAAGCTGTTTATTGTGAAAGGAGGTCAGTACTACACCTGGTGAGATGCAGATTAGGAAAAAACGAGGGAAGTGGAATGTTTGAAAAATTCTACTTCCGTCATTGCCATCTTTGCTTTGGTAAGTGTTTTACTATAAGGATGTTAGAACAATGTGGAAGTTATGTTTTTTGTGTGTTGTAGGGTCTTTTGATAAATGGTGTACCTTTTGTGCTTTGCTGAAAGGACATTAGCACAATGCACTAGTTATGTAATTGTGTGCTGCAAAACCAACCTTCATCAGCATTGCAATATGAAACCCACTGGTATTTACAGCAGTAAAATATAACTAATTATAAATACATTTTATAATAAAAATGATTGCAATGTTTTATAATATAATATTTATAACAATATTTTTTTTACTAACGGAATAATTTTATTTACATATGCTGTGTTCTATGATATAAAGTTATTTTACATGTTATTTACATACTTATTGTGCAAAACATTTTACTTCCTTACATAAAAATAGCATTTGGCCGTGGCCACCTCCAGGCATTTGTACCATTTTCTGTAATGTATCTCCTGCTAAGGGTTTTACTGTACATATTTTGTGTTGTAATTTGCTAATGTCAGTGCAACAAACAGAAAACATCCAGCCAGCAGTACTGTCGGCAAAAATGGCTTGTAGAAGACAGAGGTCGAAGGAGAATGGCAAGAAACCCCCAAAAAGGGCAAAGAAAAGCGTGCGCTACTATCTTGGTGTGCAGATCTCTTTGTTGGCCCTCGTCACGGACGGGCTATTGTAGCGGACGTTCCACCCCTATAAGCTAAAAACAGGAAGTGGGCATGTGATTACAAAAACTGGACAATCTAAGTGTTAATTTCCAGTTACTGTTGCGTCGGGATTTGGCATAAGCAGCATGGATCCAACCTGCCTGGTGTCAACGGTGGCTGGTGGTGGTGGTATAACTGTGTGGGGAATGTTTTCCTGGCACACGTTAGGTCGCTTGAGACCAACTGAGCAACGTTTGAACGCCACAAGGTGTCTAAATATTGCTGTCGACCATGTGCATCCCTTTTTTTTTTTTTTATGTTTTTAAAGTGAACATTGTATTTGAAACTTTAATGCTCAATCTGAACACTCTTATGGGTGAAAGAAGTGTAATATCCTTTTTTTTAAAAATTGACCACGGAAGTTGTTTGTCATTCATAATTACAGTAATTACAGCTACCAACTTCGCAGACTGAGTTCCTCTGTATTCCTCTGCATAATATCTTAAGCTCTGCCAGGTCCATTGGAAGGAACTGATGGACAATGTCTGATGCAGGTCTGGACTTTTGGCCCCTCAAAAACACCCTCTTTCTTCTTGTTAAGCCACGTTTGTTTGTTTGTGGGTTTTTGATCATCTGGATGATTTTTGTGAACTTGTTTTTTTCAAACAGAGAGGCTTTGGAAAACTTTGGGAACCCGCTAATCACACTTTACGTAACGTTTATTAAATAGCTTTTCTTTATTTGAGTGGATTACATTCTTTAAAAAGAGAAAAGAAACTGCATTTAAATGCAATTTGATTAAATACAATTAGCAAGTTGTCAAATTCTTTATTGGGTCCCCAGCCTTATTTAAATGGCTAAAATAGACATATACAGTAAAAACAGGAGGATTTCTACCTACGTTTCTGGTAGAATTTTCAGTTGTTACAGTTTTATGTTTCCAATGAAAAAAAAGTAGACTATAGATTTATATTTCTGAATGTCTTGCTATTAGTAATTCATGATTAAATAGCTTGACCATGCAAGGTTAAGTGATAGAAAAAATAGTGGATGACAAATTTCACTCACTCATTATATTAATTACCCCAATATATTTTAAAAATATAAAATATAAAATATAATATTTTATGTGTATTTTATTCTGATTTATTAAAAAATCAAAATTAAAAAATCAAAATATTTATGTTGGACACTCAATTTATGTAATATTTTATTTGGTTATATTTATTTTAGAAATGTAGGTTGTTTATATTAAAGGCTATATTATATATATGGCTTTTGTTTACATCAAAAATTACATTT
Source organism: Hiodon alosoides (assembly GCA_025775065.1). Taxonomy (NCBI): domain Eukaryota; kingdom Metazoa; phylum Chordata; class Actinopteri; order Hiodontiformes; family Hiodontidae; genus Hiodon; species Hiodon alosoides. The sequence continues at coordinate 1,620,940 of JAOYSI010000011.1, read as the reverse complement.
ATCATAAATAAGGATGGAATTTTTACACCAACTACACACATTGTGCCTTTTGTGGAAAGGCTTAATCAAGGTTAATTAAAATGATATAATGTATCATTAAATGAAGTCAGATATTGATTTCCTTGTCAAGCATTAATTGTGCCATGGTATTACATGTTGAGAGGTAATTTGGGTCTACACGTATTGCTCTCACTTGTAAATTCATGGAGTGTGAATGTATTGTTGTGAATCTCATAATATTAAAATGGATTCCTGCTGACAATTTGTCTGAGACATTCCTCCGAAACTGTGAATCCATCTTAAAAAAGAATTAACATTGAATGTCTTACCTCGACATATTTGAATGTCAAACCGCCACACATTTATTGACTAAATTACGGAAATATTTTGGTCAAATAATCTATTTAGTCAGTTACAACATATATGTAGCATTTTTCAGCATGCTTACCAAACCAAGTGACACAACTGCTGCTGAAGATTCAATGACATGGATGGACTTTAATGTATAACATGTTTCATTTAAAAAAAATTTTAACAGTCTAGTTGAAAGAATGATTTAATTTGTACCATATTGATAAAAAAAATGACTGAGTTTCATGCAAGGTAGTGGTAGTATTAGGCCTTGGGAGATGTTTAGCTACTGTATATGACCTTCCCCCTCAAAAAAAAAAAAATCCCTGAAAGAAATCTGATGTAACTAGAGAGTTGGACAATTGCTTCTATCAATCACAGGTGAATAGGCGAATAGGTGAGTATGGAATGACGGATGTTGTGTGTCTGAGGGACTGGATGCATCCTTCAGACATTATAATTAGCCCTGCCCCTTTCAGCAGGCTGAGCCCCTCCCCCCACACTTTTTTTTTTAACTGTTCTTTACTATTTGGCTCAGGGCGGAGTTTTCTATAGGCAACGGTGAAGCTTGTGGCCAGAAGCCTGCCTCTTTAAGACTTCCCATGATTATTATTCCCCTCTCCTTCTGCCTGGAGTGCTCTCATCAGCTGACTGGCTCCGGTGCTGTAGTGAAATCTTGCAGCTGACTCTATCTGCCTGAGATTAATGGACTGACCTCTTTGTGTCAGTAGCTATTTGCAAGCCTAGACTGTTCTCTTGTGGGTGTAAACAGTTTGGTTAAAGGTACTCTGCAGAGCCTACGACTTTGAGCGAAGAGAACCGTTTCGGGTTTGGCCAGTGATTGTCAGATGTGAGATATATGTAAGGAACGGATGAAAATAAGACTCTTGATTGATGCATTTTAAATTTAGCCTAGAATACACAATGAACGGCGAGGAACAAAAGCCCTTCGCTTGCCATGACTGCCTAGACAAAGCCCAATGCTGTTTGTGGTGAGCGGCACGTCAGAGCCAAAGGAAGCAGGAAGGGTTCTGACCCGTATTTACACTTTCATTTCTGACAAAAATATGGGATTATTTGCAACTAGACGTTAACGGAGCGATCGGTTGTAACGGTATGCTTGTTCACACGACTACAGTTCCGTGTGGTTTTTCTATCCACAGTATTAACAGCACTCCGCCGTCACCTTGCCCTGTGTCCTCATTCCACTTTACATACATGCATGTGTTTTCCGAGGGATGAGGATGACATTGACACTGAAGGGCACTGGCATTCCAACATCTGTTGGATCGTTTCAATGCGCATCCCAGCCGCATGAGTTTATAAAGTGTAAAGCACCTTAACGGGGCGGGCGGATTGAAATAGAGCAAAGCTGTGAATCAGTGCCTCGACGGCTAAGGGCCTTAATCAACATCGCAGGAATCAATGCGGCTCACGAGAACTGTGCCCCCTAGTCTGATGACAAAAAGCGCGAGTCGACTGATTGAGCGTTTACGCTGGAAAACGGGAAATAATTTGCAGAATGAGCCTCAGTTGTTGCCCAGGAGCTGTCGCCTGCTTTCAATTAGCCAGTTTGTCCTCTTGCAGGGAGGCGTGTGATGAAAATGTCAGCCGAGCTGAGATCTAGGAAGATGTACGATTCGGTGGCCTGACGCATTGAGCAGATGTTACTGCCTATTGAGCTGTTAATTTAACGGGAGTTTATTGAATAGTAATTAGATGGAGCTCCCTTTTGATAAGTGAGGACAGTGCAGGTTAGCAGAAAACGTCTTTCTTTCTGCTGAGGAAAGTTCTCTGGGAGAACTTTTTGTTCCAAAAACATAAGGTATCGTTGGATGTATTATTTTTAATTAATATTTTTATCTTTAGTCTCTTGACTGTTTATTCTCTTGACTGATTGTCTGTGCTATTGTCAGATCAAATTTCTTATTTTATAGACACATTATTTTCTACACTTGAATTCGATTTTTGAAAGTTTTAGAATAATAAGAAAACAATGTACACATATGCAGTGGAATAAAACATATATTTTACACAATGAATACATATTTAAAGGTTTGTTATTTAAGCTAATGAAATTCAAATTCAGGCCTTTATTCGCCAGAGAAGAGGGACACGGAGACTGTGGACGGCTAAACCATTTTGCTCGCCTTCAGTAAATGATTTGTCGACTCTCCGCTGGTTTGATATGCAGCACCTGGCATCCCCGCTCAGAGGAATATGGTGGCTGCCATGTCCACAGACCGACACGTATGCAAACATATGCCACCATTGTCATGAAAATGAGTTGTCAAGACATCAGCCCTCTTTTCCTTTCAGCTGCCAGGGAGGATCCCCGTGGAGGGTCCGAGGTCAAGTGGGAAGCATTGCGATCCGCTTCCCCCATCCACCCCCCAGTGGGCTGTGGCCAGGAAATGTGAATTAGCTCCATCAATGTAGGGTTAACTCTTTGCAAAGACAATAATGACCCCTTGTGTGTTCCTGGTTTGATGTCTGTATTAAGCCGAGTGTTTATGAATAAAAATCAAATCAAGTCGTGTCATGAATTGAACAAAGGGTTTGTTTAACTAAAACTAATGTCGACGCAGCCCCTGTGTTCGGCCCTGTGATGCTGAAGCCTTGAGCCACCTTGGGGTTTTTCTGTTTGTAGTAGAAGAAGTACTTCAATGTCAAATTAGTCGGTGTGCACAAATACACATGTATAACATTTGTATACATATTTAAGAAGTTTTTAACATTTTTTTTTTTTTTACAAATATTTAACAATATACAACAATATTTGGCTGTTAGAAAGTTCTGAAAAATTGAAATACTACGTTGAAAATACTGAAAAAATCTTCATCGACATTACGTAAATGTTTGTTCAACACACACGTTAGAATGCAACATTATGGCCTGCAGGTTTTGGCTTGAAGCTGTTCCTCCCAGTCCGACCACAGATCTGAGACAAACACACCTCGCTGTTGGGTCCTCCTCGTTATGATTCAGCTCACTAGAAACAAAAAACCTGAGGCATTGCAGAGGGAGAAAAAAGGTGTTGCAGCCTTCGACCCCCGTATAATCGAAAGAAAAGGTCAGTGTTTACCGGCACAGTTGGCTATTTTGGCCTGAAACTCAATGCTGTCTATTTTAAGCATCTGTTTCTTACTGAGACTCTCATTTAAGCAGACTAATTAGTGCTGTGCTTGACATGAGTGTTGAATATCTCTAGTAAAATACCTTTTGCAGTGCTGTGGATAGTCAGACAATTTTTGTACCACCCACGGCACGCACACACACACACACACACACACACACACACACACACACACAGCCGCCCACCTGCGCACTGCCAAGCACACACACGCGCACCGGCACACACCCAGAAGCCTGTTCTTCTTTTCAGCGCTCTGTTAAGAACTCTACTCTGCTGCCACTTGGTGGTCGGCCGCAAAACGCAGGTACAAGAATTTATGCTTTCGTCTTGGCATTTTCAAGGACTATTTTCAAATCATCCGTCTTTAAATCCTTTGATAACGGAATCTCTCTGCATAAATAGGCCCATACCCATTACATGGATTACAATAAAATTGTCTTCATTTAAAGGATTAAATGAGCCCAAACATGTTAATGATGGCCATAATTAAATCAACAGCAAACAAACCAATCTTGTGTGGAGATATGCTGATTCCAATTCTGCGCTGACAAAGCTTGTCAATATTTCGTATTCAGTACTGTCCTGTGAAGCTCTGCCTTTCTTGATTTTCAAAGGAAAAGTTGGGAAAGGAGTCCAAACAGCACTGCTCTATCCTGCGCTGATTGTTTACCCTGGCAGCTCAAAATCCTGGTTTTGACATGAACAGTCTGTGAGAACAATGTGTTAATATCACATGCTCAAAGGGACACGTGTTCCTTTTTACAGTCTTATTTAAAGCTGCATGTCTCATAGTTAGCAACCGGCGCACCTCAGTTTTCCCCCTCTAATATATCACGTTATTATAGGTAGTTGTGTTTAACGGAGCTCCTCTTGTGCCTGAGCAAATGTTGACAATTTTAATCAGAGAGAAAATACGCCCACAGAATCTGTGCGTGTTAAGTACAGCGTTGCCTCCCACAGATACTGAGTGATTTAACCCTAATGAAAAATCCTACAGCTAACAGTCAACATTAACGTCATTCATTTAAATATGTAAGTCTACCTAACTGTCAAATTATGAATATTAGATTCTAATATCGGTATATAAAAATTGATTGATTTATGACAAATTCATAATCTGTAGTTAAGATCAATGGGAATGTTATCAGCAGCAGCGAACAAAGTTATTAATGGAACTCTAATAATACAATATTCTCACCAAGACGAAAAATTTTGAACGGCACTCAAATACAATTCCCCCAAAAAGGGAGTTTTATATACAGCAATGGCGAGATTACTTTGTAATGTAAAAATACGACTACATTGCGGCACGGCAAAAGACTCTGTTCTGGGATCATGGGTTGGGCTGCAAGTCTGGACCCTGGTCTGGTGTCACTAAGAATCCCAGACCCCTCAGTGCCCTCCTGCCAGTAGCCAGAAGTGTCCTTTGTTCTTCTTTTCCTTGCCTCTCTGTGGATGGCTTGGTTTCTTTCCTTTTATAATTCCCTTTATTATTGCATCTTTGAAAGCCTTCCTTTAAATATTTTAAGCAAAATTTTTGCATGTGGTGTCTTATCTAAATTTATTATCCCTGGCATATCCCTGTGCCAGGGCCCATTGATTGACGATTGTAGCAGTAATAGTAATAGGACTACAGTAATACTGTAAATAATACTTGTAAATAACAATAGCAAACTGGCGTGAAATATTGCTAATATTGATGCAATTGGCTGCTGACTGATTAAGTCAATCTGATTGGTCTCTCACCTCCGAGACCCCTGACTGCACAGCCATTGTGAGTGTGAACAAGCAAGGTAGTAACCATCGAGACTGTTCTTTGTATTTTCTATGTCACAGCCTCCCTTTTTTCACTTGTGAGAAATATCTACCCAGCACGAACATTATTATTTGTTTCCTTTTCCACACTGTTGCCACGCGTTACTCATCTTTGGCCTACACACTTGAGAAGCCCCGGGGCAAGAAAGAGGCGCTCATCCTGATATAAGTCTACCCCTGCCATTTAACCAAAGCGGGCAAAACGGAATGCAGCGGGTCATCACCGCCAGCCCAGCTTAAGGTCCGCGCGCCGGGGGGGGGGGGGGGGGGGGGGGGGGGGGGGGGGGGGGGGGGGGGGGGGGGGGGGGGGGGGGGGGGGGGG
>JAOYSI010000011.1:1603449-1615216 GCA_025775065.1 Hiodon alosoides | reverse complement strand
ATACATTTTCACTTTAGTGCATTATATACAGTTTGATAATAAATAAATAACATCAGGCAAATAGTATACAGGCCATGGCTTATATCTTTGTGAGTAGATATTTGATACGAGATATCAAATGAACCATGAAATAAAGATGAGAATGTACGGAATTATTTTAAGGGTTAAATAATTATGACTCAGCCAACTTTTAATACAGGTGTGGAGTGTATGCTGCGGAACAGATCAAATCTGACCGTAAACTTCAACCTCTCCTTCAGATTTATTACTAAACAGAACGGTTCGTAGATTTTTGGTAGTTCTACATATCGCTTTAGTCATGGAAAGTCAATCCCCTAGACTTCTACATTAACACCCCCTTTCCCTGCCCATAAAATGTCTCCGGTTAATAGGCCGTGACCGTTTTATGACCGCAAACTGTATTTGCCTTTGCAGGAAAGGGACCCTGGTGAAGTCAACAGTGATGGTCTTCATTGGGGGAGTGCTGATGGGCTCCAGCAGGATATGTGGCTCCGCAGCAATGGTCATCCTCGGCCGCTTTGTTACTGGGATATACTCAGGTCCATCCACAGGACACACAAGCAGCAGAGGGACAGATCCCTCATTAATTCTCCATCATTCATTGTTTCTAAGTGCCGTTGTACCTCGACAAGTTGTTATTTATGCGGTACAAAAAAAACAAAAAACATGCAAGTACGGAATGTTCTTCTGGGAACAGCGAATAGATTAACTCATCCCTTTAGATTTCCCCTCAATCGATTGGCACCCACTTGTTTTTAAAACATTTATGCAATTGCAGTGTTTTTTGGGGTAGTTTTGTAGTTCTCAGATAATTATCCAGGTCCCAGTTTATTGATTTTTGTCCTGGTTCATTTCTTTCTTGGATGCCTACTGACTTCATGATCTAAAGGCTATAGAGGAGGACAGAATGCACGAGGACCTGAAACAACCGACTGTTGTTTGCTGCAGAATAACCAGCTCCCTCCCATTCCTACAGGAATTTGCCTTAGTGTGGTCCCCATGTACCTTGGTGAGATCGCTCCAAAGAACCTGCGTGGCTTCCTTGGTCTCATGCCCAGTATATTCATCTGTATAGGCGTCTTCATAGCTCAGATCCTGGGACTACATGAAATGTTGGGAAAGGTATGGAAATGACCACCATTGCCACCTCTGTAATATGCACTGGGCTTGATGGTCAGTACAAAGGTGAAAGTGGATTGTGGGTATACCTCTGTGTATGGCTGTGCTCCACAGGAGGAGCACTGGCCTCTGATCCTGTCTCTAGGGGTGATTCCTGCCTTCATCCAGCTGATACTGTTGCCATGGTTCCCGGAGAGTCCTCGATACCTGCTGATAGAGAAGGGCAACATCCACGCAACCATCAATGGTGAGAGTCCACGGCTAACAGCGAGCACAGTTGGTGCATTCCAGAGGAATGTTATTAATAAGAAAAGATCAATAAACGCATACATTAACGATAACACAAAACAACAGAAGATCCTGTTTCCCTATGATTTCATTATTTATTTGACTTTGAGAGTCTTCATGACTACACACTGCTCAGTAAATTGCCAACGGGCTCCCCCCTCCCTCCCCCGTGATCATTATTCAGAATTAAGGCCGACAGACACGTCTAAAACCAGGGTACACAATACAACGACTCTGAGACAGCGCCGGATGTCCAGCAAAGGGAACCCCTGGCAGGCAAACAACCGCGTTCTGAGCACAGACATGAGCATTTCCCTCCGCGTCACCCCCCGCAGCTCTGAAGTGGTACCGCGCCAAGTGCAACATCCAGTCGGAGATCGAGGAGATGCAGGAGGAGCAGCGCTCCCTCTCCACTGCCGACACGCTCTCCGTTTGGGCGCTGCTGATGGACGACACCGTGCGGTGGCAAGTCCTGTCCATCGTCGTTGTCAACATCGGCATGCAGCTGTCCGGCATTGACGCGGTGAGCGGCCAACGGGACCGGGTGGTCAGAACCGAGAGCAGAGGCAGCCTGGTGTCACTAGGTGTCCGTATTCTGAATCATCTTGGTGTCCTTTCACCCACAGGGCCGAAGCTAAACGTAGAGCCCTGATCTGAGTTCACATGTGAAGTTTGTACTGGATAAGTCCTGAATCTGAAGCTTACATGGCCTTAAAATATTATCATAAACTCAATACCATGCTGCATTTTGTCAATACTGGTGATTAGTATTAAATCAGCAGTCTTGCGTTTATCCGTTAAATTATAAATAAAATCATTATATTATTTTATATTATATTTTCATTATATTAAATAAATAAAAAGATCTACAGGTATCTTGCTAACCAATTCCTTTTTTAAAAATAAATGATATCCTTTCCTGGATAAAAGGGTAAGTAAATAACAACGATCTACTTATTTTCTCAACTTGATAATAACAGTGCCCAATGTATCACAAGGCTTGTCTCTTCTCAAAAAAACAAAAGAAATCTGTTTCTGGTCAGTGGTTCTGACTTCATCATCCCCTGTCGTGCCCTACTTACCCATTCCTGACCTCAGGAATGAAAGGAGTCTCCTTTTCCTCCAGATTTGGTTCTACACCAATACCATCTTTGAGAATGCCGGTATCCCCAACCCTAACATCCAGTACACCACCGTCGGGACTGGAGCAATCGAGGTCATCGCGGGACTGATAGGGGTGAGCCCCCGGAGCGTGTGCCAGAGAGAAATTAGTCTGTGCCTTTGTAATTTCATTTCCGTGTGTTTCCAAAGGGGACCTCCCCTTTACCAGCACTGACACATACTAAGGTGGACAGGTGTTGCACAATAACTCGTTTACCTGATGCAAATTAGGGTGGCCTGATTAGTAGATCTTTAATAAGTCAAGACTTAATATGTAATATGTAATCAAAAACATGTTTTTTTTTTGTTTTGTTTTTTGAAACAGTGTCTCTTTCACAGTGTTAGGGAATTTGATTAATATTGTATATAGAGTGAACAGTGCCCCCTAATGGCATATCCAAGCCACTCTGGTTATTTGTTGGTCACCTGCTCTTGCACTAATCAGGCCCGTCTGAGCTTGTGTAGTTTCCTTAAGAATGGAAGGTAAGGGGTAGGGGTAGTTCTCCTTATTCTCTGTCGACATTAACTTATACTGCTCTTTGTCTTCCGTAGTAAAAATTAGCCTGCTTACATGATGCACTCGCAGAAGCCCAACAGATTCCATGGCAAATATACTGTGTGCAATCCAAAACTATTAGAGAGACTTATGTTTCTTGTTTTACCTTCTCCTTTCCCTGAGCACATTTCTCAGACATAATGGAGGACTAGCGTCAACTCGTCCGCCACGCACATGGGGACCGCGTTTCTTAGCCAGGATTTAGTGTTGCACTCGAAGCAGATGAAGGAGAGAACCTGCTGTTAGTCATGCAGGCTCATTGCTGTCAATGTCAATTGGCCCTCAGTGGGGTGGTAAATGACACCCAGAGGAAGCCCGGAGATTATGAGGTTATGAAATTACAGCGATTGTCTGGAGGTTATAAAATTGCAGCGATACATTCTGCTGTCATCCTTTCCCTTTCTTGAAGTCACCAGGTTTTGTGTATTTTTTGGCAACATTTTGAAAATGCAAAGGGGGTTTTGTCGTGGTGTTTTGAGGACACCCTAAAGAATTCAGATGTGATGAGGTTTTGTGCCTGTGTGCACTGAGGGCAATGTTCCCTGTTGCCTTCTTAGTGTTTCACCATCGAAAGGGTCGGAAGACGGCCACTAATGATTGGCGGCTTTAGTTTCATGGGGATATGCTGCGCGGGGATCACACTCTCTCTCATCCTACAGGTATGGTCATTTTAACTTTTTTTTAACTACATCCGTGATGAATGTGGCTCCGTAGTTGTGACACACCTGTGCATAGAGCTTTTGATTATTTAAGTTGCTGCAAATAAGTTGGTTTTGCACATTTTTTAAATCAACAACACCAACAACCAAAAAATAAAAACTGTGTGCCTTATATCGGATTAATTGTGCAATGTTGACTTATTTTGTGAGGATTGATACATTTACATTTACATTCTATCCTTCCAACAGCAATGGTCACCAAAACAGCACATTGCTCTAACTTTGTGGGACTAAGGAAAACAATGGAGGGAACACAATATGTGTCCTCAACATATTTCTAGGCATACTGGTCAGGTATATAGGGGCTCGTACTGTTGGAGTATGTTAGACAATGACAATAATGAGAGTGCATTCAGTTAGACTAGCTGAATGGGCCTAGTATATTACAATATCCCATTGTTTCTAATCGCTATCCTTTCTTTTTGTTTTCCACCAGACCCACGTGCCTTTTATGCGATTTATCAGTGTAGCGTGTGTGGTTGGGATCATTGCTGGGTTCTGTATAGGCCCAGGTAGGTTTATCATCATTACTATTGTTGTTGTTATTGTCATTTGTTTTTATTTATTTACTCTGAATAAGCTCTATCAATGGTCATTTACATTTTACTCATTTAAACCCATTCAGTATCACTCTGAAGGGTACAGCAAGAGTGCCCTCCTATCCCAAGGTTTGAACTTGCAACCTTCTGGACAGAGTCCAGTCTCTGACTGGAGAGTTTGCACTGCTGTCTTTACGTACCCTGCCCTTCATATTTAAATGTGTCCTTCTTCACAACATCAGCTTTATATCAGCTGATGGCACGAGTCTAGCTATACGACCCTCTCTCCTTTGCACATCACAATAGGTGGTAGCAGTAATCAATTACCATCAATTATTGTCGACCCTTCCAGTACGATACCCTGCCGTGCAGCTATAAAACGTGGAAATTGTGACCTCTGGAGGTAAAGGAGTAGAATTTTCTTCTTCACCATTGTCCCATTAAAGCGGTATGTTCATTTGCCGACAAATTTTAGTTACCCATAAACATGCAAGTTTTTTTGGCATTTTTTCTACCTGAATTAAATAGCAATAGAATCTTGTTATAATTTGCAACAATATTAATTAAAGCTGATAAGGAACCTGGTCTGTTCCTGGAGGATTTTTGTCTTAAAAAGCCGTATTGGTCTTTTTTTTTCCCCCTACTTAATCACAGCAGTAAAAGAGGTATGTCCCATTCCCATCCCCGTACCAGAGAACATCATGAGGGAATCCACACAAACAGCTTGTCCTTGAGATGAAGAAGGAAACTGTCTCTGGGGTAGAAAGTTCATGGGGTGGAATTTAACCAATAGGAAGGCCAGGGTCTTTCCACGACGTCTTCCTGCTACGTGAGACAGTAGCACTAATTCTGGGACCACTAAAGTGCATTGAAGTTATCCGTATCCATAAGCAAACTAAAAAAAGAAAGAAAAATGACTTCAAAACATGGTTTAAGGATATGTCCTAGATAGCAAAGCGGTTTGCTACGCAGCTGTTGAACGGCAACTCCATGAAAGCAAGATAAATGAGTTCCTGAGCGAAGTACACAATTGTTGCATCATCAGGCATTCCAACAGATCCATAATTCATTTTCAGCCATGAGTTTCTGCTGTTGTAATTATGTCTTTAATTACGATTTTTATGGCTCATTGTTCATAAACAATGATGAATATGGCTTTTTAAGACAAAAATTCTGCATGAACAATGAATTACAGACCAGGTTCCTTATCAATTTGACTGCATTAAGCCTTTTCTTGCAATTACCACGCACAAATAATGAAGGCATCGCTAGACTTGTTCATGAATTCATTAGATTTGAAAAAAGACCTTGTGTCTGCTTATTTCTCACTTATAACCAAAGGGGATTAGAGGGCTTAGGGGTCCCCCATAGGTTTTGCACATTAAAATAACAAGTTTCAGGATATCTTTTTTGCTTCTTTTTTGCATCCCATTTTGCTATGTAGTACTATATTCAAAAGTTGCAGAACATTTATTTTTACATTGTCGTGTAACACATAGTTTTACAATTGTAGTGGAGGACAATGGGCAGCATATGTCAGATTTTAAGTGACTTATAAATATGTGAATAAAACACAGAGACTCCCATACCTGTACAGAAGTGCAGGAGCAGTGCTCAAGTAATGGGCCAGTAGGTTGCTGGTTCAGATCCCAGGAGTGGCGCTGCTGCTGTATCCCTGGGGAATCTGTAAGTTTCCCTGGATAGGTGTGAAAGCATGGGAAATGACTTACCTCACCAATCAATTCTGGAATAAAACGTCTGTCTTTGGTATTTACCCAAAGCTTTCCTGTCAACACTGAAGCTTAGTAAAAACTGTGACCCATCTTGCAGAAGCAAAGGAGCTCATGCAGGCCCCACAGCGGTCCTCTTCTGGAACGTTGTGGGGCCCAGCAAAGAGAACGTGGACTGTGTGTGGTTTGGCTGTGTGCAGCCTAAGGGATGAGAGTGCATAGACCGTGACCGTGTGGTTTATGCACATGCAGCCTATGGGGGGAGAGAGTATGGAATGTGACCGTGTGGTTTGGCTGTGTGCAGCCTAAGGGGTGTGGAGCGTGACAGTGCGGTTTGGGCTGTCTGCAGCCTAAGGGGCGAGAGTGTGGGGGATGCGACCGTGTGGTCTGGGCAGCGCGCAGAGAGGCTTGACCGTGCGCGCCGGTTGTCCTGCAGCCGGGGTGCCCTTCCTGATGACAGCAGAGCTCTTCAAGCAGTCCCACCGCCCGGCGGCCTACACGGTGGGAGGCTCGCTCAGCTGGATGTCTAACTTCCTGGTGGGCTTTGTCTTCCCCTTCCTGCAGGTGAGGTTTCCTCCAGCGCTCCACGGCACCCCCCCACACCACCCCATTTACTCTCCCACTTTCTTTATATTTTTTGCGGGGATGTGTGTTTACATTTGTCTGTATTCAGAATGGCCTTAATGTCACGTAGTATTTGGTGCGACGTGATTGCGGGTTAGGGTTAGGGTTAGGGTTGCGTGTCCTGTATTTGAAATGCTTCTCCCGGGTGGGGTTCAGATGTCCGCTGGTGCCTTCTGCTACCTGGTGTTCTGCGCGATCTGCGTGGCCGTGGCCACCTACGTGTACTTCGTCATCCCGGAGACCAAGAACAAGACCTTCGTGGAGATCAGCCAGATGTTCGCCTCCAGGGAATCCCTCTTCGAGAGGCAGGCGCTCAGCAGTGCTGACCAGCTCATGCTGAAGACCATGAACGGCTACGGGGCCCTGGAGAGCGTGGAGTCCGAGTAGAGGGATGGAGGGAGATGAAACAGTCGCAGAGAGAGGAGACAGTGTGCAGTGTGACTTTTGCACAGACTGGTTGAATTGATCCTGGTCTGAACCGTTTCGTTTTTATTTTCTCCATCATTCAGTGGTCTGTGCTTGTCTGCTGCTGGTCTCCGGCAGTACAGGGAATGACCACAGTGCAAGCTGAATGGTTTTCAAAACATGCTTTTTAAATGGGTCCTGTACTGACTTTATGCCTGTGTCCCTACACTCAGAGACTGTCATTTAAGTAAATAATTTGTGAACTGTTGTTCCGAGTGCCGTCCTAACACAGGATCCTTGGCTGTTGAACCGTTACAAACAAGGTAATTACCTTGTTTCGCAATTCATCTCACACATCTTTCTCTCGGACTGGTTTCTGTGAGGGAAATGAATTTCGTTTGACATGCTAAACACGTATTGCTAGGCAAATATAGACAAATTGCACACATATGAGTGCTTCACGACAGAACTTAAAATCGCATTGGAACTTTAATTTGGCACATTTGTATTGGGGTCCGGTAGAATATAAACTGTTACCAGTTTTTTGGGAAACACAAAATGCAACAGATTATAGGTTTAAGGTGCTTTCAGGCATGCTGTCTTTAGAGGACAGGCATCAACCTGAATATTTATGAAATGTTTGTTTTGTCTAAACGGTTCCTTATTTCAACAGAAGGAATGGATCACACGAGAGCACAGAATTTATCCTCCTGCTCATGATTACACTTGCAAATGAGAAAATTATTGATATTTATGAACAGTGGAATAAAAAGAAAATTATTTAATAATAATAGTATCAGCATGAGTCTTTATTATGCCATCTATCATCTCCCCTTAGTTTTGTAATGTGAAATATTCCAAACGTAGCACACTGCGATAGAGTAATTAGATGTGAAAATGTTCACCACAGCCGGTGGGAAGTGTTGGAATAAGCTGTGGCAGAGCTGAAGTTGGTCATTGTTTTGTTTCTCTAATCTGCACAAATATTGGTTGGAAAAGTCGCCACCTAGAATGTACTGCCATTTGTGAGTCATATCTTTATAACTGAGGAACATACAGCTATAAAGAAACACAGCTTGGTTTTAGAACAACCCCCCCCACCCCCTTTCCTTGAGCGAGATCTTTTTCTAAAGCTGCTGTACTAATCCATTTGTAACCCAAATCCGAGCCAAAAGACATGAAATGGTGCTGGTCAGTGTTGTTATTCTTTTATACATTGTGTATTTGTCCAAATTAGCCATTTTGAATTCATTTTTAAAATGTGTCATCGGGTCAGTATTTTAAAAACCTCGACCCTATGACACCTATACTTTAATGTTACATAGTGGTTTACGATATAAATGCTCAATAAAATAGTCTGTGACGTGCATTTTCGTTCATTTGTGTTTCTTTGGTAGCAGTAAATTGAGTTTATAGTTTGGCACAGTTCAGGTCACCCGCAAACCTGCTATGGCTGAGAGTCCGGTGAAAAATGCAACTGGTGATACTAGTACTGATGCCATAACCATGCGGTACTTTTTACAGTTTGCACTAATTATATTTCACCTTGGCGGCCCAGTACGTTTTTGGATAACGCTTTGGATTAAAATGTTTGCCAAATAAGGGTGAAGTAAAATATTCTTAATTGCCTGCATACCCTCATCTGAATTCAAGAAATCCATGGGATTTAGGAAATAGGCGAGCTCTTTGGAAACTTGAACTACATCACGTGGCTTTGACCCTTTGACCCAGCCTAGCCATCTTGGTGATGGGAGCTATTGTAACTTTGATGGCCAGACTTACCAAGTCAATTATCTTTAGGGGTGAAGTCCTTACAGCTAGCCCTCTTGAAAGAGCGTGGTGCGGGTACAGGTGTTGCAGGGAGATGCCAAGTAACTTCCATCCCAACTGGGAGCGGCCTCATTAACTCACAAAAGAGACAGGTTCAATGCCTAATTAATGAATTTGCTTCGCTATGCCTGGCTACACAAATCTCATTACCCACCGCACTCCTAGCACTGGGGAATGCATTGCCGCCGCGGCCATATTGAATGTCTCGGTGGAAACCACAGGTCAAACCCAGCGAATATCGAGAGAACGCCAAAGAAGTTTATTAAGATTCTTATTTTTTCTATCCTGGGTAAAATCGGGTTGACCACGACGAAATCAATGAGGTTTTGAGACCTTTCAGCCGAGAACACAACACCAAAGCGTGTTTGGTAGGTTAAAACTAGCTAACAGCATACTGAGGCAGACCCTTTGGGGTGCCCCATCACAGCTGGTCCCCAAATATTTCGATCAAATTAAATATTCAATATCCGTATTAAAGAGTTTCTCAGCATGAGCTAAAGGTCTGCAGTGTGTCTCACTGAGCTCATAAACCACCAAGTCTCCCTATCCCCTTCCTGAATTCGTCAAATAAGGAGTTCCTTCAGTATGCCTAGTAGCACAGTCACTGTACAGGAGCCATGTATTAACATTTGGGATCCAAATGTCCACTGTCCGTTGTCCTTTGCCGTTTCCGTGGTTTCCTTCTATAGCTCATCCCCTATAACAGGTGCTTCTCATTATGAACACAAACAAACCTAATCCCATGACGGACAGCTGCACTCAGAAGGACACCGATTTCTTTTTCCTTCTGAATTCATGCAGCTTTTTTCTACCTACGTTTGCTATTTTATCTGTTTGACGAACAACAGCAATGCAGTACACCACACAGTTAAGTTTGACCTTTTTGAATGGGCAGAGAGCCCCATGCGTGTTCACTCATGTTATAGAAATGCAAGGCTTGAACGATTATTCAGATGCATGTGTTTTCTGCACCGCCGCCAGTCTCTCCCCCAACCAGGTCCTGATGCGTTATTGATCGCAACCCCTGTAGCCGCTAAGCCGCTATTGATGTTCCCGGTCTGGCTGTGCTTGGGTGCAGTGGGTGCGGTGCTTGGCTCAGGTCTGGGGGGGAAAGCACAGTACGGGGCACGGTGGGCACGGGACGGGGAAATGCTCCTACATGGTAGACGGCGAGTTGACGCCGTTGTTCTCTACCTCCAAGGCACTCCGCTCCATCTGTGCCGGCCTTCGCACATACACCCCACCCCCCGTATGGATCGAGAATAGACAAATGTTGTCAACCGCCTGCCTCTTTCGACTCGGGGGGGACTAATTACAGAGTAGATCACATGCATCTATTTTCTCGCCATTTTCTCAAGTAAAACTCAAGGTCAATTTCAGATGTGTTATGGATTTAATTTGAATGTGGGTGTTCTAAAATAGCAGATATGAAAACAATATATTTCAGTGATGACTCCAAAAATAATACAGATGCTGTCAAGAAAAGGACCTGCTCTAAACTAGTGTGCGAATTATGCACAATGGCGAAGAAAAGATTATGCATGTGAAATGCGTGTGTCATTCAGTCTGGTCCGACAAGTAAAAGCCGACATCCAAAGTTCACTTTATCCTTACCGTCACACTTCTGTGATCACAAGCCTGGGTTGGGTGCTAGCGTCGATCTGTCACATTCATGCTAATTGGAGCTCAATGCTGATGGGAGTATATTTTTCACCACGAATTGCCGCTCATTAGGGAATGGGTGTCTTTTAACAGGTCAGGGACAGCCAGGTTTCCGCACCGAATCAGCTGCAGCAGAAGACTCCGGGATCTCAAGGATCCACTCTGAGGATAATTTACAACCGCGGCTTTTGCCCGGTCAGGTCATTAATAAAGATGACGTCTACATTTTTTAGAGTTCATCCACCATGTCTTACCATGCCACAAGACTTACATCTATCTTTGGATTCTCGGTAAACCGAAACCAGCTGAATTTACCATTTGCCAGTTTCCGTTTGAGTCTTTAAGCTTTTCAAAGATGCAGGTAGGTTACTCAGACACACAATCACACAAACACACTTTTAAAAGAAATGCCCTTTTCAAACTAGTTTTTGCATTGATAACATTTTGTGGTGTGTGGGACAGGTCATTTGGCCGCCTAATTCTGCCACTGTTATGCAAAAAGGTTACCTGGCTTTACGAATAGCCCCGCCAAGTCGTCACAACATTAATACCTTTTAAAGTCATCTTCTGAGCTTTCATCAGCTTTTGTCTCATGGCCTCTATAGTTAATCAGGTTTTGCCTGGCATGATGCATGGGGCACAATATATATTTTCTGCAAGCTCAAGGGGACACTTAGTCTGGCTGGGGGGGGGGGGACAGAAACCAAGTACATCACGACCCCTCCAAACAAACATACCAACAGACAACGCGCTTTCGCACAGAAAACAGACCCGCCCATACACACTAACATTTTAATTAATGACAACAGATTTTCCCCTCATAAGTGCTTTAATGTGCACTTATTGCTGTACCGGTCCCCTCGGTCGCGGAAATATTATGTTGACGGATGTGCTCTGTCGCTGGCACTCCCTCAATGGAGCCAGCTGTCAGCCCGGGATGATAACATTAACACAGAGGGAAAGTGATGACAAATGCCCGTTATCAGCGAACGAGGCTGGTGACAAATCGAATCTCGGCTCCCAAACAGCCCCATTACACTGTAATAAAAAATGATGGATGGCTTTTTCGGGCCGGACCTCTGTTAATGCGATTTCGACTGGTCTCTCTAGCTT
>JAOYSI010000011.1:1583765-1589544 GCA_025775065.1 Hiodon alosoides | reverse complement strand
AATGTGTGTGTGTGTCCAAAATAGCTCCAGTCACCCTCATATTTATCATACAATCTTCTTACTGTTTACCCTTTTAGGACAGTTATTAAAATCCTTATGATAAGAGAAGTTCTATCCATTCACATCGTAAGTTTTTAATGGGCAATTTAAATGATTCATGCCAATCAAACATCTGCTAAGCATTCCCCTTGTCAGGAGCAGCACCTGTTGACCTCTGCCTGACCTCAGCAGGTAAGTGGAGTGGTGAGAATGAGATGGCGAGGTTTCATATTTCAAGCTACACGGGCAGAAAAGACAAGTAGTAGCTTTATAGCATTTGTTTACCTTTGAGCGCACTCCAGTTTCAAGAGGCTGGACCCTTTTTTCTCCCTTTTTAATGCACCCCCCCACCCCTCCTCTAAAAAAATGCTTCACCAGGGACCGGGAGGTGAAATTTTTCTCATCCAAATGGATTGCTATTTCCCTCCATTTAGCACCTGAAGGTAATTAGCTTGGAGAGATTGCGGAGTGAGAAACACGTTTATGGAACATTAACTCTCATGCATTCTCCAGTTGCAGGGAATTAATAGGAAAGATTAAAGTTTAAAGAGAGCAAATGCCATTACCTCACAAACCACCTCTCTATGGCAGTTACTCTGTCTCGCTAACTTTTTTTTTTAATAAGTCTGTATCTCACAATAGGTTTGCCACTGGTGTTACAATAGCTGGGTGAGTTGTGTGGCTGAGCGAGCCTTGCAAATCTGTGTCCGCGTGTGTGTGTTTGTGTGTGTGTGTGTGTGTGTGTGTGTGTGTGTGAGAGCGAGAGAGCGTGTGTGTGTTTGTGAGAGTGTGTCTGTGTGTGTGTGTGTGTGTATGTTTGTGAGAGTGTGTGTGTGTCCGCGTGTGTGTGAGTGTGTGTGTGTGTGTTTGTGAGAGTGTGTCTGTGTGTGTGTGTTTGTGAGAGTGTGTATGTGTGTGTGTGCGTGTGCGTGTGCGTGTGCGTGTGCATGTGCGTGTGCGTGCGTGTGTGTGTGTGTATGTGTGAGAGAGAGCGTGTGTGTGTGTGTGTGTGAGAGAGAGAGCATGTGTATGTATGAGAGAGAATCTGTAGAGTGGCCCAATAGCCTGCAGCTTCATTTTTCTCCCTAACAGCTTCTTGCCTGCTTTCTCTATCCTGTGACGCGTTACGCTAATTACCACCCTGGCACCCGTTAATCTGGGCAGCATGCTGAGTAAATGTAAATGCAAAATCCAATTTCATAAAGGTCTTAATGGTAAATTATCACCCTAGATAACACAGATCTTGTTAATTACACTGCTCTTTTTCCAGAAATTTCTAATGTGTTTTTTCTACACAAGATATTCCCCAGGTTCTCCCTTTAAAAACAATGTCCTGATTGAATTAATTAATTTATTTGTTTATGTGTTTATTTATTTAATTTTGCCTGGGGAGGATGTGACTGCAGCTGGCAATGAATATTTTCGAGACCATCCTGCACGGAAATTCAATCATTGCTTCAGAATTTCCGGGTTAAGAAAAAAAAAAAAAAATTAAATTGAGACATGGTAGAATTTATTGCCCAGAAAATTCCATTCTACTATCTGATTTGAAAAGTCCAGTCCTCCTAGCTTCAGAAAATCTATTTTCCACATTTTAATACCCCCGCATAACAGTCTTCATAATTCATTCGAGTGTGTTAAGCACAGTTTTATTAGATCTGAAACAAATTTTGGTGGGGGATCCTATAGGTCATTAACCATGGAGTAATTTTATCCTTGTTTCCTTAATGATGCCATAATGGCGGGTGAATTTCTTAACTAAAGACCAAAGAACATTTTGAAGGTCAGCTTCATCTGCAGACTCCTTCAAGCGCTTCTCGGAGAGATTGGAAAAGTCTGAGATTTTTGAAGAGTCATTAATAACGCTAAAGCTGAAAGCCTATTTGCGTTCTCGCTTTCTACCTTCTAATGGTACGCTCTCTCTTTTTCTTTTTTTCTCCTCCCCACTTTCTCCCTCCTTCCATTCCCTTTTCCCCTCTCCGTTCCCCAGTTTCCCCTCATGCAGAAAGAATGTCGAATGGAAGGGCAAAAATGCCAGCGCAGTGACATACAGATCCCAGATGTGGTGGCGCAATCATTTAAATTTTATGCCTTTGTTATCACTTTAATCATTTTCTTTATTCGTTTTGTTTCAGCGATCAGAGAGAGACACCTGATAGGGTAAAGTACCATGGGAACAATTTTTATTTGGAATGTGGTGAGAAGTCTAATTAGAATTAGAATTTTGCTGAGCCTTGAAATGGCTGGTGCTTTATCCTGATCGCCTTAGATATTGTTCCAAGTCAATCATTTGTCATAGCACTGCATGCTGGGTAGGCTCCTGCTAATCAACCCTGCTTCTCCCACCATTTTTGCTGCCACTGCATCTCTGTCCAGACAAATGCTGTTATGTAAGGACGAGCAAAAGGGAACAGCCCTGTGTTATATGGATTTGTTTCTATTTGCATCAATCCTATTTTCCCCATGAAAGACGGCGAGGGATGTAAACACAGCCCAAGACAAAAATATAAACATTGTTGATTTTTTTAAAGGGGAGTAAATATTAAAATATTAAGTCGAGAATAAACACAAGATCAGAGAGTCTTTTTAGCGTGATTTAACGCGCTCTTGTTTTTGACGTGAAGAAAAGATAAAGGCATTGCTGTATCTCTCGTGTCATGTAAACCTTGGGACCAGGGCTATAAACATTTACATTAATGCCGCCCTCAGATCATTGATTCGTCCCATAAACAAACAGACAATACTAAACAGAGCGCTTCACCTCTATATGGTGAAGCATCTTGCTGACAGAGCTTTCAAGTCTGGCCCACACTGACGCAGTCTGCACCCTGCGTTAAAGTCGACTATTTCCTCTTTATTATTTAGATTGCAGAACAAGGGATCAAGCGATTTTCAAACCACAAGATCGTAGGTCCTGATGACGGCCAGATTTGAACATGATTGAAGGTAGCATTTTAATTTTTTTTTTCCTGGGCGTTGTAGTTGTCAGTACATTTAAGCTGAGTCTAATTGAAGGAATTCTATTTAACGGTGTTTGCTTTTATGTTAGCCCTCTCAGGCATTTCCTTATTACATACACTGTGCCCATTGCATGGACCATATGGCATTTCTAACACTTTACTGACCCAGTGCCACGTCTGCAATCCGCAAACTCTTTCTTTCAGACGGACCACGAGTCCCTTCACCTCGTGCGTAATCACCGTGCGGCGCCCAAGAATACTTTGACGACTGCAATGCCGATCGTAAAAGAGCATTCCTTTACCTGATGCAAATGTGTACACTCATTTTTCTAGAAGCCAGTATGGCCTACACATGAAAGCATGTCCACTCAAAATTTTGTATGCAAACGGGAAGAACTTAGCAAACTTAATTGATAGAGCTGAACATTTTTTGGTAATAATAAAATGGTCGTGGTCTTTTCAGTCCTGACACCACCTATATAAAACAGTGGAGGGGGCAGTTTTACTTTTAAAAGATTCTTTCTCTGAATTACGTCTTTTTTTTGGTTTTTGTTTAGGAACCCCCAGCCTTCACCGATAGCTTGTCTCCTTCCGTAATAGAAAAACAAGATCGATCCCAGGCATTAATTGAAATGAATTATATTTTTCGCTGCAAAGTCTTCACAAGGTCACTGATCCTTCCCATGGTTCGGCTGTAAAATGAAACACCTCTGAGCACACCCTCTCTATACCCCCCTGAAGATTAGCCACATAAATAAATTACACCAGGGGACAAAGGAGCATTAGCTCCCACACGGGTCCCGCGGCGGCTGGGACGATGGCATTTTTGTCACCGCCTGTCAGGGACGGAAGAGCATTCCCCGAGAATTGCAGAGGCATTTTATCCCCAAGTGCACGGAGGTCTTTTAAAGAAATTGAAGCTGACAACTCTTAACGTTTAGAAATGTACCAATAAATGGCTTTTTATGCTGAGATATTCCACGCCTTGGTGCGACACGCTGTTCAGAACGGGCGCCGCGAATCAGGATCCCAGTGTGCGCGAGTGAATGAAACCTCCAAAGATTTCCCCTAACACCTTTTCTCACCACCTTAAGACTCCTGCCACTCAGGGGCTTAAGGTCCAGCGAATCACATTCCTTTATCCTTTATTTTTTTTACCGTTACATCAGTTACAAAACTGTTGAGTGGGGGCTTCTTGTTTACCTTAAATGTGCTAAATAGCGTCGTCGTCCCCTGTCGTTAGGGACAGTTGTGATAATCACAACTGCAGCTGTGATCACGCTGATAACAACAGTTTTAAACGCAGCGATGGTGCGGTGGGCAAAGGCTCTGTCCAGGTTGTTTTTCATCTGGCAGAGCCAGTTAATTTACGCTTTGTGTGACTTATTTCCGACTGCGTTCCGAAAGGTCAATGCCATAAAAACGGCATGCCTCAACTTTTACCACAGTGTAGCGTTTTATAGAGGTTTTATGAAAATACCTCCATGATCTGTTACTCACGTAGGATGGCCACAATGACGGCATCCTCGTGTCAACTCTGTTTAGATCTGCTCTGTGAGGGACTGCAGGCCGCCACATTCTCCCGCGGGTTTCAAAACGTGTAAGAAATTACACGGACGAAGAAGAAGAAGAAGAAGAAAAACTCCTAACATGGCAAAATGTACCTTTAATAGCCAAAGACATTTTTCCTTTTCAGCAACAAGTTTAATTGGAAAGAAGTAGAATTCACTTTGAACAGGCATGGGGGGGGGGGGGGGGGGGCGAAAAAAAACAGCCGTACAAGATGAACCATTACCTGTAACACAACCTGACCCAGAAATTAGGTTTTTTTAATGATGGTCTGCCTCTTCTTGGACATGAAATTCAAATGCTCTCCGAAGTCTACCTTCAGCCGTCACTTGTCTCCGCCGCTCGCGCACTCCAAACGCAAGCACTTTGTCTTTGTCACCACACAAAGGACATTGTTATTACCGACAAGCCTCTGCATTAACCGGTTCTGTACTTAATAGAAGACACATCTCTTTGGGCTCACCTACGCTGTTAGTTGGTGTTTAAATTAAGGAACGTGGAGCGGGGGACAAAGAATAATTGGTTAAATGCGTTTTGTCCGAACTCGCACTGTACCTGCCACGGTTAAAGGCCCTTATATGAAGACCACAGTAGACATTTCCTGGCTACTGTGGGGAAAAAATACCCAAAGAATGAATTTGGTGGTAAGCACATCTTGATTTAGTGACAATGCAAAGTTGCTTCTTTCTGAAGATTGGTACATCTCAAGTTAAATATGACACCATGCCTGTAAAATTAGGAACAGCGGTAATCCTTTCTCACAAAGGAAATTGTATATGCAACCACTAATCAGAAACACATTAAAATTATTAGTGTGAGAACACTAAAGGCAACAGACGCAAAAAGTGCTTCCTCTGAGATTGAAATTAAATAAGAAAATAACTATCAAATGAAAAGCTCTCTTAATGGTCGATTATTATTACATATTCAACGGAGCGTCAGATTAAAGACATGCCATGATGCTGTCTATGGACAACAAATAATCTGTATACAATTTTTGTAAATGTTTAACATATCTTGACACCAAATTAACCATCCATGAAGGGGCATTGGTGTACAGTTCATAAAAAACAAGCATCATTATTATTCATGGTGGTGAGTTGCTTAAGTGACAATTTCCTTGATCACATTAAAAAAAAAAAGATCACAATAATAAGGCAGTTTTTTTTCCTGCTGATCATCGGACAGAGAGCGGAATGCACAATCGCGCC
>JAOYSI010000011.1:1571265-1581265 GCA_025775065.1 Hiodon alosoides | reverse complement strand
GGATTTCAACTTTTAAGACGGATTGATTTCTCAAAACATATATACAATAAATTGTCTGATATATTTTCAAAACACCAAAATGATAAGCCCTGCTGAAAATTGTTTACAATAAGTAATAGTCTACACAAAAACATAAAAAATAAATAAATAAATAAATAAATAAATAAATAAAGGGAAGAAAAAATTGAACATTTTTATATTGATATTATACACACATACACACTGAGACAAAGAAAAAAAACCAGCATGCTTCAGTGCATTTAAATTTATACAAACTCTACCCATGACAGTGATGAATGTTAGACTGTATTCTACAATATGTTTAATGCATAGGCCTGGTGAGTTAAGTTTTCTCCCCTTGTACTGTGCTGGCGAGTCGCGTCGATACGTTGGATCCCGTTACATTAAAATGCCAAGTGATAACGCTGAAGATAATGTCAGAATTCTCTGACACAAATTTTGTTCACCTGGGTGTTTGCATTAGTGCGTTGACTTCCCTGACTTTAAGTCTCCAAGCTTGATAATGGAGATGAGATCAAACACAGATGTCCACCCTAAGGTTGACATATACTTATGTAATTAGATATTTGGATACATTATAACAATGGTCAGAACCAGTTTGTTTGGCTTGTCATCGATTTGATGCATAATTTAAGCAGACAGTACTAATAGTTTTATTTAGGCGGAGAGTTGGGGATATATAGTTGGACAATTATTCCTGGTAACCCACTACAAAATGTTTGAGTGGCTGTATCAACATGAAACAAACAAAAGTGAGATTGGTTATCTAGACCCACGGTAAGATCATCAGGGCTTATTATTATTTTTACCAATGTTGCTATAACTCTGATATAGCTTTTTGTGCTGCCCCTTATCAAGGAAACCAATGTGTAATACAATACCTGCACTAATGTGCAGGTATTTGTTTCAACCTAAATAGGAAACATATCTTGTTTCTGGGCACATTTTGACACGACTAATTATGCAATGGATGCAGAAGTATTATTGTTGTGAAAAAGGGGTCAGATCGCTTTGGGGAAGAATATATGGAGGGAAAAAAAATCCCATGGCAAACAGAAAAAAAACCCCTGTCAAATTACACTGTGCATGATGAGTTTAACAGTATGTGACTTCGTTTTTATGAATGAATAGGATGTATATACAAAACAGAACCAAACTTACATTGGAAATAAGAATAGACACAATTCCTGTTTTATTGGACATACTTCAATACAGGCATCCCAAAACAAACCACGGTTAATTTCAAAGAAGAAAAAGAATCAGAATCATTGTGCCGAGAATTGTTAGTGTCAAGTGAAGGTATCCAGGTAACCTGTCTTCTGTGCAGAACATTATCATCCTGGCCCCCTCAGATATCTCTCTCAGTTTTTCTTTTCTTTTCTTTTGTTTTTTTTTTTAGGAAAAAGCCATAATGTAAGGTAATTCGAACTGCGTTGTTTCTCTGTGAAATGAGCAACCACTGGGGATATTTTGCCAACTCCATCGATGGGGCTTTAGTTTTTGGTTATTCTGGTATATGACACACATTATGTTTTTACAAATGCACAGCATGGAACTCCGTTGCCTGTATTACTTCCTCTGAAGTGACCTTGCAAACATGGGAAAAAGAAACAGAAAGTATTGGAGCAACCTGTGCTTGAAACATGAAAACTGCATTTGTTTGTGTTAAGATGGAAAGCAAACAAAACTCCCACAGAGTATGGCAGATAATTATAGAGAGTAATTTTGTGGACCAAATCAAGGCATTTCACCCTTCAAAGACATCAAATATGATAAAATATGGGTGTAAAAGCGGTGGGGTGTTAATGCCTGTTCAAATCTGAACACTCGGACCCAATTTTATTGAACAAATACAAACGAATAAAACAAAGCTAGTTAGCATTAGCTACGTTAGAAAACAAAGCAACCCTTCAATAGCACCTTTAAAAAAGGGAACTGGCTACTGTAAACAGCTTTCAAAAAACCTGTGTGTAGATCTAAAACGCCATCAGTCTAATGTAAAGACAGACAGTTGTTTAAGAAATCATAGACATTCCAGTCCAGCTTAGTTTAAGCAGATGCCTGTTGAATGGTCTTTGTCTGTAGCAAGTTGTGGCCCTTTAAGTAGCTCAGCATTGTGAAAGTTTCTTATTTAGTTACGAGGGTGTTCCTCAGTTTCTAGAGATGCGTTTTCTATAGATTCTATAGATGCATTTTTTTTGTGCGTTTTTTAACCAGGTATGATCAAGAACAACAGAAAGTATTTACGGTTCAAGTAGCAAAGGGTTTTTGTTTGAACCCTTGCTTTTGTTTCAGTTTCTTCTTCTTCTGCATATTCTTTGGAACAGCTGGACGTTACAAAGGAAAATATACTACTTCTAAAACTTAATGAACTGCAGGCCAATCAGATTGGACTATATGGCAGTTAATTAACAGATAAGGCTTATTACTTTATGCTTTGTCCGAATTTACTTCTCCACCTTGTGGCTATAGACCAGCCTAATGTTACATTCGAAAAGGAGAACTTGCTACATCAAAAAGATGGACGAAGACAGGGCAATCAAATTTGACTGCATTTAAATGACTGATCGGATATAGGTGAATTTTGCCGTTTACTTGTATGGCTGCATAGAACTGTTACATCCATCATCATCGTGACAGAAGTGTTCTGGGTCATGTTTTCATTAAATGGGTAGGAGACTGTTAACATTAGAGTTTTCTCTAGCCCTTGTCCTGTGAAGATTCAGGGAGGGGTCACTGCACTGTGATGACCAAAAACACTTTAGCACGGGATTACACCAACTAAATGGACACTCTCTTAAAATGAATTGCGTCTTATGAAACAAAACAGATAGCTGCGCTTTAACTTAAAAATGAGAAAAAAGACTGTTAAGATGCCAAAACCAAGAAGATCTAGCAGAGCGTGGTCTATTAATTCAATCTGAATGTAATAGGGATATTGGATGTAACGCTGAGGGGGTGTAAACAGTTAACATTTACAAACCTATTTTGAAATACTGACCTTAACACAAAAGGGATTTGACCAGTAGTGGAGTACTAAAGAAAAATCTTTATCACTTTACAACACCATCTGTGGGGAAGCAGCTCTTTTCTAATGCAGGTCAGAGGAAGAAATGTAATTTTAGGAGGAGTAAACTGTGATTGTAATGAGCTCAATTGTATGCTGCACACAAAGTTCAAACATCTCCAGTTGTTATAAAGGAGCCCCACTGCATAGTTTAACCTTTATAAACAAATTGCCACCGAAAGGAAATGTAAGAGTCCAAAAATATTACCCAGGGATTAGTCACTAATTCTTGCTAAACCTTTCAATCAGCAGGCGACTGCTGTTTCAGAATGGCGGCCCCTAAAGCTACCAGACAGTGGTCCACTGGCGCTTCAGTTTTTTATAAGATGAATGGAAAAAAAAAGTTTACAGGCCGTTGGGGACGCTGTTAAATTCAATGAATGCGCAGTGCGCAGGTTCACAGAGAACGGCGTCGATGCTTGACCTGTCAGTGCCGTTACGTTTCCGTTTCAGGTGTCACCGTTTGGCCACGCAGGTGTCACCGTTCGACCAGGCAGGTTTCTGTCTCTTTGTCACACAGCCACGTAGGCAGCCTACCGTCGCCATGACGCCTGGACACAAAGCCGTCAAAACTTCGGAGGGGCATTTTCGAAAAAAAACCGGATGGGTTTAATGTGCTCATCGCCTCCTTAAAAGGTGAACATTATGCATAATTATCTGAATCGTCTGAGTGTTCACTTGAAAACTTTGCCCCATAAATGCTGCCCTGTGGAAAAAGCCAGTGTCAGGGCAGCTGGAGGAGAGAAGCGGAAACCGCCGGGGGAATCACAACCTGCACAAACATTATATTCTATAGTTTTATGACCCGTACAATAGTGACGGCGATGGGCTCCCTGCTCCTTGAGACCAGTGTAAAGAGCAGGATATGTAAACAAATAAGCCGAACTACGCACTGATTTACAGTGCTCCGGGACCAGTCCTGCCGTTACCCCATCGCTGAACAGACCCGGCCTGCAAGATATTCCTGAACAGACAGTTTGAGCACATTCGATTTTATACCTCAGCAATTTTTATAGCGTGTTTAGACCCTCATGTATATGCTGAAATGTGTGTGTGGGGGGGGGACAGCAAATAATAATAGCAAAAAAAAAAAAAAAAGATTATTGTCAAATCATGTGCCAAGCTGCTTTTTTTTTTTTAAAACCTTGCTGTAATTGGAAGCCAACTGAAGAGCAAGCAATATTCCCGGTCTCCTCTTGATACGGGGCTTGTATCTTTGCCCCTTCTTAAGATTAAGTAAGGTAGGGTAACCAAGCTTCAGAAGGTTTTAACATCTGCGGCGAGGCTGTTGTAACTGATACTGAGAAGTTATAATTAAAGGTTCCGATTGAGAGAGCGATGTTTAATGCACGGCACCTCTTCCTGGCATCCGACGCCAGCGACGGGATGCAGCCCCAACTCACTTTTGCCCTTTCCCCCGCTGGCGCGCCCGGGCCGGGTGAGGGGAGGAAGCCGCACCCACACCAGCTAGCTCCTCTCTCCGGGATCTCCTCCGTCTTCGACACCATTCAAGGGGACGGTCGTGTCACGTGTGCAAAGGTCGTTTTTATACAGAGTAAACCCTTTTTTACTTCGAACACCAAGAGGCTGATATAATTGGCTCTAATCTGAATATAGATTTGACAGTTACAAATTTTGAATTTTTTTATTAATTGGTGAAGTACCAGCATCGACAACGGAATTTGCGAGTGGTTTTTTTTTTTCAAAGTTTGCTTTAATGAGAAGGATTCTCCCTGATCCACTGAAAACCGCAGTATCTGCTGGGTGTCAGCTACCACTATAGTGACAAATTGTTAAAAGTTACGGCTTAAAAAGACTAACACGGTTTTTAACTATTCCAACAGTTTGATCTTTCTCAATCATACTGTACTTTGTCATACTCCCTGTCATAATAGCTGAGAAAGTATGATTAATCTGCGTGAGAAATGAAAAATAACCAACTTCACTATTCAGTGCACCAAATGCATAAACTTTTTGTTTAATTAATATAAAGTGTGGCTTCTTTGCATTACAGTTATGCAGAAAAACATGGTGAATCAAAATCTGAATATATGATTATCTAAATCGAAATCTGAATATGGTAGGTTTAGACGCAAAATTCAGGAAATTCATTAATTGATATTAGCAACAAAGTAAAAGCTGAAATTGCACGCTATATATATATATATATATATATATATATATATATATATATACACACACACACACAAAACAGCTATATTCAGCCCATTCATTTTCTTTTGCAAGTATATTTAATTTGAATATTATGTTTTGGTAAACAATTGAGGTTGCACTTGTCAATTGATTCCGGTACAGGTACTGTCTTCCATCAGGTGACAGAATGCCTTCTAAGTCTCATTTACCTTTGTGTATGTATTAAATACGCAAATGTCTACACACAATTCAAAAAGAAATTCTCAATTGGGCTACAGTTTGATGTACTTATTTATGTATTACGTTGGTATGTGTGTTCCATTGTATTCTCAATGCTATACTAGTGTACTGCTCTTTGATGAATGTCAGATCCATACATGTGACAACAACAAAAAACTACACCACATATATTACGGAATCAGTATAAATCTGTCTTTTAATTGCCCATTGCCACTCTAATGTTTTACTGTTCGTGTGTATTTTACCTAGTGAACAAGGTTAGCTCTTTCAATTGCTATATATTGTCCCCCATTTTTCATTTCCCAGATAGCAAATCAATTGTGACAGGTAAATTTTGACAGTACAGAAAATCTTGCCTAGGTCATTAGAGTTAATATTATGTTTCTTTGGCAATCCCTCATCATTTTTGGGCCTCATTGACTATTTTTCTTTATAAGATATTAAGTATTCAAACCTCATTTACATCCTTATTTTTCAATTTGCTGCCGCAGTAGTTTAATTTATTCCATATAATTTCTTTTTCTGAGAGGGACATTAATCATTGCCTGTTCGTTTTAGTGCCTCTGGGATTTTTTTTTTTTTAAATCAATAAAAAGAAAGGCTCCTCCTTCACTGGATATTATACAACATTTTGCTAAAGGATACCAGTTTTTATTTTTATTTTTTATTTTTGCCAACCATGCTGGCACTCGAGCATTTTGTTTGGATGCTTTGCGTGCACAAGGTCTAAAGTCACTATACTCAAATGGAGGATAAAAAGCAGCCAGTGATCGTGAACATTTCAGAAAGATGCTTTTTCTCTCAATTATCACCACTACTCTAGATGTCATTTTTCCCATTCATTTTTAATAGCTGATGTGGGACAGTCAAGTGTGAAGAAGGGGGGAGGTTGTTATATAGAGATTTAACTATCCTTTACAAATTGATTCACACTTCACAAGGTCCAGTAGGTAAATTACCAGGAGGACACAATCTTAATTTCCCCTCTAAATAATATCACTTCATTGTCTCGTGCCAATCTGCCTTAAGTGTGGAGGGACATTATGACGCCAAGGTCCAGGGTTTGTGCTGCTGGAGCATACCTGAACCCAGGGCGTAGCAGTGGAGGAAGGGGGCAGTGAATTTCCAGGTCTGATCCAAGTTAATGGCGAGGCCTGCTGACGGCGCTTAAACCGAAGCCCGTTCTTAATATCGCAGAACAGGCTGCGCATTTACACTCCTGCACTGTGGACAGAAACTGGATTAGCTTGTCGAAACATAGCTCTTCCAGTGGTCCTCTTGATCGTTCCTGCAAGCGTTGAAGTTGTTGCTGAAGTTGTTAAAACTGGTGTTCAGTAAGCAAAATCAAAACGATATTCATGCAAAGCAGATAATTTCATACATCTCACAATTTAGTTCGCTTTCTTTTTTGCATTCATCCACTTATACAGGTGGATATTTTTCTGGAGCATTTCAGGTTAAATACCTTGCTCAGGGGTACAACAGCAGGGGTGCGTCTTGAACCAGCAACCATTTTTGGTCACAAGCTTGTCACCAAACCACTACACCACCAGCTGACTATCTTCCCATCTTATATGGTTTAAACAGACTTAATGTCATTAAAAGTTTAAAAAACGTAGCTGATCTCTACCTCTGCCTACCAAAACAACAATACAATTGCTTTCTTATGGCAATCTTTAGCATGATCTTTAGCGAATTAAACGGATGTCAATTAAAGACCCTCTCCAAACTGTTATATAAATATACATGTCTGTGAATGATATGATTCAAAACTCTTCTTTCTGCCTCCTACACTGTGGTGTTTTTTTTTTTTCTCTCTCCACATTTCGTATTACTTTCATTTTATGCTTGGCTATTCCTGGGGCTATCTGTGTATTAATGCATGGGTTTTACTGAAACAGCTTTTAAGAGATAAGCTTTTGGGAAGACATGAGGAGGGTGGGGGCGGGGTCATTGTTTACATACTTTTTTTCACTCCTTTTTAAATGGTAAAATATGCGGTAATTTAAGGTCTGAACCCCCCCCGCATCTAACCCCTTCTCTTTTTCTTTTCTGACCTTGTGCGGGATTGACATTGCATGTCTTCATAAGCCATCAAATGGTTTCAGAATCTTGACCCTCTGTTGGGATCCGCACGCGCCAATACATAATGCACAAGGCTATAATACTCTGTGCATGGCCAGTCGCAGGCTGTTTAATCACAGGGAAAAGACCCTCTGTCTCACTCCATAAACCTCACCATGTTAGGAGGACAGGTGGGGGTTGTGGTATGGGGGGCTCAGCATTCCTTGTAAATCCCAAATTAACCACACCTGCCTGAACCTTGCATGCAGAAAGGCACCTTTTCTTCCCAATTTGCGTCGCGCAGGACCCTGCCAAGCGGGACACACTTCAGCCAGGGTGTGAACAATGTCAAGGCCATGGGCCGATTCACACGAACATCTAAAACAAACAGCGACCGGTCCGACGGCGCACTTTAGAAGGGCAATCGGGCCCAATCAGGTGGGTCACAGCCAGCTGGGGAACGTGAAGCGTCCGGCGAGAGTCGAGGCGGTTGCTATGGGGGGAATGAAGATGTTTGCCCAGCTGTATTTATGACATTATCCAGCATCACAATCGCCAAAGCAACGCTACTGTCATTCCGTCGCGCTAATAACGCTAAACGCACGCGTCTCCCAGGATAATGTGCGCAGGTCACGTTTAACAAACTGACAAGGCCCTAAAGTAATCAATTTGTGTTGGTTTTGAGGCCGCCTGGCGAGTGCTGCGCTCATACACGTTAAAGTGGGGGCACTCACAGCAGTACAGACAAACGCGTTTTTATCTCACTGCTAACAAGGCACTGCATGGCTGAGTGTAGGATTGGTCAGAGAACTGGCCCATCACCTTTGCTTTTCCCTGGCACAACTGAGAGCCTGGTGTTCACAGCACTAGACCTCGAATCGCAATGATAACACGGCTGTGGAGTGCCTTGAAACCATATTTTTATTATATATAAATCATTTTATTAATGCTGAATGGAAGTACACTGGATCTTTCTTTAACAATATGAAAAATTATCCGAAGGTACCAACAAAAATCCAAAAAACGAATTGTTTAGTGCTTCACCGATAAATGAGCTGGGACCAAATCAAAACTTCAACAACCTGTTAATATTTAATATAGTTGTGTTTAATAGCGTTTTCTTTTTATGAGTATTCAAAATAATGTACTTACGAGAAAACCCTATTAAATAAAATATTATTCAAAATGATTAGCGGGTTGCCAAAGTTTTGATTTGGTCCCAGCCTCAGTTTCAAAAATGACCTTTTCCATGACACTGAAGAGTTAATAAAAAAATGGAAATTTCAATCAGGTTTTTTTCATATTATAAAACCCCAAAAAGAAGCTTTGAACGTGTGGATAAGATGTAAGCTCGGGTATGAATATAACCTCCTTGAAGGCAATCTGTTCATTAAGATAATGTGTAAATTCCAATTAAACTATCATTAAAATAGTCTTCATAAAGAGTTGAAGTCAGCATTTTTACAAACTTGCTCCCTTAATTACATCGTTCTTCTACTGTCATTAAGGTTATTAAAAATTCATTAACAAGTACATCGAAAGAGTAACAAATCAGTGAAATTTTCACTTCATGTGTGTTAAAAATGATTCTTGCCTTTATCAATATAATATTTAATACCTAAACGTCTTTTTTGATTAGAAACAACACCGTAACACTGCACCAAATAAAAATCCATATGGTGTAGGCAGTGTTCAAATTATTTGTGTGTATTTTCAATGAAAAAGGAATATAGTTCAACAATGTTATAATTCCTTACTTACCTAAAATATGTACAGGGTTATTGGAGACAGTTCTGCATGCTTTAAAACTAGTGTTGTGCAATGCAAAAGTTTAATCAAAGCCCAGGTCTGAGTAGAAATGGTCGGAAAAATAAGCAGCCAAGCATGCAGGTAATTTCTGGTTTTATTTCTGTGTAGATTTCATTCAGTTGCAATTCTAGATTACCCCACCATTTTTATTATCTGATTAAATAAATAAAACAAAGCCTTTGGGGTGAACTAGGCCAGGACTAAAAACCCTGCTTCAGTTTCCATTCCTTCATGGTTATAAACTTATATTCACCTTCAATGTGTTTATAGTTTGTATGTTGAAATGTTTAACATTTGCACTCTATTTTGTTGGTCAGGGGCCGGTGAGTATTAACAGTTTAATTTACGCTACAGGCTCATTCCTACGTTTTAGCGATTTCAATTGGACGCATGTTTTAGGGGGTACATACTGTAGATGATATTGATGTCAGCCCCTGTTCCATTTGATTGTGGACTTTTTCTCTCTCTCTCCCTCTCTCTCTATCTCTCCCCCCCCCCTCTCTCTCTCTCTCCCACTCTCTCTCTCTCTCTCTCTCTCTCTGTCTCTCTCTCTCTCTCTCTCTCTCTCTCTCTCTCTCTCTCTCTCTCACTCTCTCTCTCTCACTCTCTCACAAACAGTAAAAAAAAATCACACACACACAAAAA
>JAOYSI010000011.1:1568059-1571165 GCA_025775065.1 Hiodon alosoides | reverse complement strand
AAAAAAACAACAAGCCCCTACATTAGACGCACTTAAATATGTACACTTACATCTAATGTTTAAGATACGTGATGAGTGCATCTAATTGAGGTCAGCTGTGATACAAGAGGCCAGCGCGGCGTCTTAGATATGGGTCTGGGAACATGGTCGTGCTTACCCATTATTGAGTCTTAGGTGGAGAAAGAAAGAAACAAATGGAGTTTATTACTTGTTTACTTGCTTAGCAGGCATTCTTATCTTGAGCGCCTTTCCACACAGTTTGAATGTATCTTTATTATAGCTTGACATCTGCTGTAGAACTTCAGGTGTAAATTGCCTGGCCCTCTTTCTGAGTATTAAAAATGATCTAATTATGTCCCTCTTCTCTGTCCATACCTTGTTTACTAGGTTAATGCCATTTACATTAAGCCTTTATACCGTTCATGGATCCATATATTTAGGATATGGCTTACATAGCAAGGCCCACATAAAATGCTTGGACGTGTTTTTGACATCAGTCTTGTTTTACTTTGTAAATAAGTCGAAACATCCGACCTGTCTGAACCCGTCCGTCAAAGAGCAGACTGTTGTATTACTGCTTAAACAATGTTTATATGGCATATCTAACAGTGTCCTACGACTTCTACCCAGGTGTAAAGGACTGTACCCAAAACAAAAAAAAAGCGCAGCACTTCCTGTCCGATCTTTGACACAGAGGACAAAGTGTGTGGTTCATTTCCTGCCTCTAATCAATGTTCACACCCATCGAGAGTGGCGACGGCAGCGTGGGGAGCGTATCAATCACCAGGTGACGGCGCTGTATCCAGGAGGACTCGCTGAGACTTAAACTGCTTATTTGTTTTCATGGTGATCTCTCTCTCTCTCTCTCTCTCTCTCTCTCTCTCTCTCTCTCTCTCTCTCTCTCTCTCTCTCTCTCTCTCTCTCTAATGGGAGCGGTAGAATTACAGCTAATTAAGGATGTAAATGGTGCCAGAGAGTGACAAAGAGCCTGCTTGTAATTCTGCACTTAATTGTCTCTTACCTCAGCAGAAAATTTATCACAGGAGGCAATGTCAACTTTTACAGGGGAGGGTTATTTGCATTTTTGCATTCATTAGCGCCATAGAATCCCTCGCTGACATGATCGCACAATAGATTACGTGCGCCCCTCAGCAACCTGTGGTCCGCTGGGCCAAACTTTTTTGCTTGTCTCTCCTTCACCAGTTATCCCAAACCACACAGGGAAGATGAGATGGGCAACAAGAATCAGATCCCCTGAAATCCCCTCAGATTCATTGGCATTGACATTTGTTTTTCAGGCTGAGCATGTCCCTGGTTTTCTTTGTGTTTGGCTCTGTGTTTATCTCAATTCGAGCATTCGCTTTCTGAAAACAAAACAAAACAAAAATTAGATAGCATCAATGCCCGTTATCAGACAGCAATGTGTGTCCCATAAGTGAATCCACCCAGAACAATAAGGTACCGCTGATTAGATAGCAATTCTGCCCCATGCTCTTACAGGAAAGGAACCATATTTAGATTAACATGACTCTGAGACATGCCTGCTAGTCGCAGCGTTGTAAAAGATTGATCAAAGCCACGCGAGCTACACATTTAAACCAACAATCCGGGGAGAGCTAATTTGATTGGTGAAGGCAGGAAATGGAGCGTGCCCGGTACCTGTAAGCAGAAATCATCTTCATGCATGCTCCTTGAGGTTAAAAGGGAGGGCTTGAGTGCTGGCCAACTGCTTCGGTCTGAGGGGACGGCCGTGTCAGAGGGCACGTTAGCAGACATGCGGCTGGTGTCAGGCGAGGGGCAAGGGTGTCGGCCTGGCTGCGATGCCCAGCGAAGAGACATTAGACATTAGACGCTTCAGAAGGAACCGTCTGGCGTGACAATCTGAGTCTCGTGTTTTCCTTTCGTCTTGTTTTGTGCCTCATGCCGGCGAGCGGTAGGACGGAGGGACGCCCGTTGGAAGAGGCGAGTAACAGCTGCTCGAGGTTTCATCGAAACGCTCGTTTAGATGCACGGAATAAAAGTGCGCTCCACAGCTTTACAGGGCGCCGTAAACGACTTTTAATCCCCGCGTCCGTCTGTGACAGAGGATTGCGCCGAAGATTGTCAATAAAGCAGGAGATGTCGGGGAAAGTACGAGGGCAGGTCAGGTAGCCGGAGTTTGAATTCCATTTGCAATTAACATCAAAAAATAATTAACGTCAATGAGATGGCATTTTGAATAGCATCATCGCAATCTAACTCGGAGAGAAACTTTGAACATAAAAGTGAATGAGCTGGAATTTAAATGGGTAGACCGGCTCAGTGATATAAACGCTGAGGCACGAGGATTAACAGCGTCCCAGAGTAAATTATAGAGCGCAATCACAGCACACGGATGGAATACTGATTCCCTTAAAACCATCCAGTGTGAAGCCAAAAATAATAATAATATTTGTAATTATTATTTCCTGTATCTCATCTTTAATTAGGCCCGCGCTTGACAGGCGGACTCCGCGACTTCATTAATAACCCCGTATAAAAGCAACTACTCACATCCGTTCAACACACGCGGTGACACCTTTAATAGTTGGGGAAACAAGATGTAATCTGTGTAAGGTAGTAACAGGAGCCGCAAGTCATTTTGCTGCAGCAGAGCACCACCTTGTTCTGGTTAGAGACTGGAGTGAGAGGGAAATGAAAAGCTGTTTTTTTCAGAGGTGTTTTTTTGGGGGGGGGGGGGGCTGGTTGGGACACAAGGGCCGACTCTTAATCGAGGCGCCCCACCTCGGCCAGGACGACACCCTGGAGGAGCGTGCCTGCTAACCGAGTGGGTTAAAGTAAAAAGAAAAGGCTGAAATTCTTTTTAAAATAACAACGCAGACAGCGTTCAGACATTCGTTTCTCACAAGGCCGCGAATGGAGCCGTTCTCCGGGCGTCCTGCGGATGGCGTGAGCGAGCGGAGGGGACTGCCTGGCCCGTCACTGATGTATTTATTCCTTTCACTCTGCGGCTTTCTTACTTTTCTTTATTTCTTTATTTCTTTTTTTCTGCTTTCAGCCTCAATCCATTTACACTTTAGCTAGGCGAGGCCTGGCCCAATTATTTATAGAGTTCCATTAATCCTGA
>JAOYSI010000011.1:1553059-1563059 GCA_025775065.1 Hiodon alosoides | reverse complement strand
CCGTAGTAAACAATAGATCCTGACGCAGGGGGTCTCATTCCTCCGCAGGAGAAATTCATCAGCTGCTGGTTTCTCAGTCATTTGAATTACTGCGATATGATCACCCCCGCCATCAGCCCCCATGATCCACTGCAGACACTCTGGCATGACACAAGCCCGGTTGGTATTGGCCTGCGCAGTTGTGACACCGTCAGCAAAAGTATATGTCGTCAGCCGTAGCACACCATTTGCCTCAATAGAGGCTAAAACGCATGCGTTTCACTTTGAGATATAAATGGTAATGATAAAGTAATAATAGTAGTAATTGTTGGTGATAATAATAATAATAATAATAACGATAATAATAATAATAATTTACATGGGTACATAGTGAACTGCAGTTAGTGGAAATGCTGAAATACAAATGTCTCAGCCCACTGCTAGCCAAAGGCCTCTGTTAACAGGAAATGGGGGAATGGACACAATTACTTTGAACAAGGATGATCCAGGCTTGATGGTTCCTGTTCAAATGGAATGGCAAAGGAGCCCCCTACAATTTGTCTGCATCCCAAGAATGACCCAACCTTGACCTGTCTGAGTGAAATTGAGTACTGAACTCATACCTTGTCATACTGAGCTTTCCAGTGAGGAAAAGCCTTTGAGTCACAGCCAGAATATAGGGATAGCAGCACAGAAATGAAAAAAGCCAAAGACATCAGTCAGATATAAAATCAAATTCAAAATACGTGTGAGAATGCAGGATGAAATTTTACATTTGTCACAATATTTTACATTCAACGATCCATCATTTTAATGTTTTATCGGTGTGCAAATGTTATGCTTTAGAATAATTACGGTCTGTGGATGATTTAGTCATAGATGCTTTAACCTTGATTGTTACAGTTTTTACCTCACTTCCTGTTTTTTCTTGACGACGTGACATATTGTTGGAAATTGTTGGACAAATTTTGGTTAAATTTGGTACAAGGAAGTACTGTTGGGAATGCACAGACGGCAATCGAATTTCATGACAGCGGGCTAATTTTGTTAGGAACTTTAACTTCTTGTTTGTGTTGTTAACGTAATGCTACTGGTGCTGGGTAAAAGCATGGCCTTCCGGGTATCTGTGTTCCTCCTGGATATAAATGGCTTCTGTAGAGGAAAACCCAGTAAACAAGTTATTAAACTGCAGTCTATAGTATTTTTATTCATTTATAGAAAGTTCCGTGTCATTAAAACTAGCCCATCATTTCCCACGATTTTCATGAATTATTTTTTTTTAATCTGTTCAATGTTTTACTCAATATAAAAAACAGAGACTTTAGCCCGATTATTTAGCGACGTGCCTCAGGAGGCCAAAAGTCAACGCCATAAACAACCGCGAGCCCCCAGTGTACTCCTGAACACTTCCCGAAATGGAAAGGTGGATCCGCAAGAAGGACAACCGGCGCGTTCCTCAGCCACGGCCTGGTTTGGCTCGGTCTCGCCGAACACCCAGAACGCCGCTCAATCCAGATGGGAGAAGACAAAGGCCAAAGAGACGAATGGAGAGAACGGCGGGCTAACCCTCTAACAGATTACCCTTTTTCCCAAAGTAAGGACAAAAGGAATGAAGATGGCTACACTGTCAAAGGCAATACGGATAAACCAGACAGGCACGTCAGAGCGGTTTCGCTCGCTGCGTTTGCGTCCCAATGTAAAATTACGTGTAGGAACACCCAAATGACGTGGGGGGAATGATTTATTGTTCCGCGAGCGCCGCGGAAGTTGATAACTAAGTGTCGTCTGCTACGGAGCGGCTGGGAATCTTACTGATTACTTTCTCATCCAGGGGCCTCGTTTTTCTTTCACTGTCTTACAAGTGAAACTGTCTGTTTCCAGCCGCCAGAAGTCTGAGCAGAGCAAGAAGGCAAGCTACAAATGTCCGCTCTTAAATTTGAATTTGCACAACACTGGACTGTTGCTAGATTAGCTCTGGAAGCAATGGGCTTCAGTCATATTTACAAGTCTGCCTTTCCCCCTGTGCTGCTATAGATGAGTATCTTCAGAAGGTCATCCCTTTCGTGAAGTATTCTATTTGCATCTGAAATTGTGTGTAGAAAGGAAAAGTGTTAGCATGTCTGCACCAGCCTGCAGAACCAGATGAATTATTTTTTTTTTTTTGTAAAAGTCTGATGTACACTAACCTTTGCAGATGGCGCAGCTATTGCTGAAAAATGGATTGCTTAATAAAGCATATCATCCGACATATTTGCTGCTTGGCTAGCCAAATAGGAGTTGTTTTTGCACAAATTTCCTTGTCAAATTTGTCAATGTTCATGTCATTTTTGTTTTAGGTCATGGAGCAAGGTAAAAAATTCCTGGCACGTCGTGTAGTTTTAAGCCAATTTAGGCTATTTCTAAGTACGGGCAGATTTTTTTCTCTTATTTTCACGCTGGTTATTGTATCAGACAAAAAACATCAGGCAGATGATTTGACTTACATTTTTTTAAACATTAATTTATAGTTACAATATAGTTCACAATCCCGTTCTTTGTGGGGATATCCAGTTTGATTGTTGTTGAATAACTAGTCAGGGTCTTAAACAGGAATGTCATCCGCTTGAATTAATTGAATAAATTGCACCTTACATTACATAAATTAAATTTAGATGGCCTTCTTGACTGTCCCCTTAATCTATAAATGGCACATTTGTTCCAGGGATATTGCTTTTTTTTACTTCCTGTTTTGATGAAACATCAAGTAATTATTCACATGTGTTGTGTGAAATCATGTCTTTTGTGAAAGTACCAAAAATCAGTGAAGGACCTTATGAAAGAAATTCATGACAATCCCCATGCACTAAAACGCGTATCTGCACCCATCTGCTATGACTGAGAAAAACACCAAAACAAGAAACCCTACCGTGGCATTAGGTCTAACACTTTGCGCGCACAAAATCTGATTTGCAAGTAGTCTGTGGAAACCAGTAAAAATGCCTTTTGTCAAACTTACATATGCCAAACATGAGCAGTTATCTGATGTATGGACTCTTAACAGCACGCGCTGCCTCCCTTAGTGATCTGACCAGCCAATCCATCTTCTTGACCGCTTTCAGAGCCAAAACGTGGACCGTTTGAGTTGATGCCTCCTGAGCTGCGGTGGAGACAAATTAGAATACCATTGCCCACTGGTTGTCTGGCTCGGTGCACCAATCTGGACATCAAGGCTTGGCGGCACGTGGAAAGCCCCATGCTTCAGTCAGCCGGATACACTTTCCCCCAGTATCCCAGGAGTATGTGTGGCGCTCCACCGTGTCAAAGGATGTCAGGCAGCCCAGCCTGCTGGGGCCTACCTACATCTCAGTCAGGGAATGGAATCCTAAGTTAGGGAAATCATTTGCCCTTCTCGGACCTTTTCCTGTTTTAAAGTAATTGATTTTTTTTTTTCTTCTGCTTTCGTACGGAAAAAAAAAACTATATATTTCATAAAGTCAGATTTCTGGCCGCTAAAATGAAGACGCGAAATGCCTGTGCTATTCACTAATGTTTCAGATAAGATTTAATGCTACAAACAATATCAACAATGCCAGAAAATGTTTTAAATATTTTGTGAATATAAATCCCTGGCATCTGACAGCTGAATTGATAGCGTATGCCCTTTCTAAATGGAGAGTAGAACAGGATTACCATTGTGTGGTAAATAATTAACATCGGGCTGTTTGTTTCACCCAGCCCTGTGATGTTATATTAGGTAGGGTTTAGCTGAGCGTCATGTGTCACATTGAAATGCTCTTTTTACCAACAGCTGCAAATTATAAGCCAAAGAACTGCATTTAATTGCCTGAAATCCATTTCCCACCAGCAATATTTCATGCTGTGTAAACATTTCTTGTAAAATGTCACTTTGTATTTGCTCTTCATCCTTAAATTAATAACTTCCATTTTTTAATTTATTTGATGCCAAAATTTAACCAATGAAGAGCATTTCACTTAAAACTATTTATCACAGTGCCACCTGATATGGGTGAGAGAATAATTACGATATGATTTCACTGAGGAGACAGACCACTGTATGATTCTGTGTATGACACAGCCATTTGTAATCCTGTAAAACACAGCAAGGGAATGATAAGGTAATCAGCAATTCCTAAAACATGTGTTTTTTGTCTTTAAATGACATCATTTGTTGTCATTTGATCCATTTATTTAAATTAAAAGCAGAAATTATTGCACAGTGAATTCTCATATGCTGCCCAATAGGTAAATTGGGATTTGCAAAGTAAAATTTTGTGTGAAAATCAGAAGTTATTGCATTTCACTTATTGAATGTATAGTTTCTTTGGTTTACATTTAGCTGTGTTCATATTCCTTATTTATATAAGCATTGTATTGCACTGTGTGTGACATTGTTAGTTCATGTGTATGCGTGCGTGCGTGCGTGTGCGTGTGTGTGTGTTGGTATGCGTGTGTGTGTGTGCGTGTGTGTGTGTGTGGTGTGCGTGGGTGTGCGTGTGTGCGTGTGTGTGTGTATGTGTTGGTGTGCGTGCGTGTGTGCATGTGCGTGTGCGTGTGTGTGTGTTTGCGTGTGTGTGTGTGCCTGCGTGTGCTTGTGTGTGTGTGTTGGTGTGTGTGTGTGTGCGTGTGCGTGCGTGTGCGTGTGTCACTGCTGACCTCACTGCCTGTTTTGTGTTGGTCGTCACTCTCCCTGGTTACTGTGCGCCATGCTTTGTTTCTCTTGACATGTAATTATTTTTTCCATTAAACAACACAACATGTATTTCACTTAGTTTCCGTGGAATGAAATTTCAATCAGAGGCCATTAATAAACTCCAGACAGGGAAAGTTTAGAAAAATAACAAGATACAGCAGCAAAAGAAAATCATGCACTGTCAAGTTGGAGGCAAAATATAAAAATAATCATCAGCAAGTTGAAAGGGATGCATGTGTTAACATGGCAACGACTCTCAGAAAATGAATTGCATTCTTCCGTAAACATTTCTCTGCTGGAAATGCACAGGTTTGCGTTTGTTACCTGTTCGACTTGCCTGAAATTATTTTTTTGATTCAAAACCATGCTGTTTGAGCATTAAATAGCAAGCCTTGATTTACATTTCTTACTCGTGAGAAGACCGAAAGCTAGACGTCATTATTGTTACTAGCATGACACAGAAGTCTGTGTACCCAAACGGGGACTTTTACAGGTTACGATGACACAAAATCGTTACCCGTAATAATATACAATAGAATCATCAAGAATATGAACTAGTAATGTAGACAATAACAGCACATAAAGTAACTGCTTGAGTATTATGCAGTCGAGGGACTGAGGCTTAGTGAATGTTTTTATTAACAATTCATATCAGTTTTTTTTTTAGGATTCTATATAGTCTGATTGTTTTGTGTGTCATTAACCTGTCAATAAGGCAATCACAATTTGTCTTTTTATGCCCATGAAGTGGCAGGACAGTCCATTCCACGGCTATCATCAGCATCTCCTGTTTTCCCCAGAGTGACCTCTGCTCCCCCGTCTCTCATTCACTGGCACTTCCCCACCATCCGGGTTCGAACGTTCCTCTGAGCCTCCTCCGGAATCGGAACGCATTTCAGCTCCACTCACCGCGCGGGAAAACTGCCATAGATGTCACAGCATTTTTTTCCTGAAATGCACTGACAAAATATAATAGGGATGTTATAAATCAGAAGAAAACTCTTATTATTATTTTTGGGCATTGTAGCCAGAAAGCATCAGCCACGTTAGCTGGATTTTCTCGTAATGTGCCCTTTACATGCTACTTTTGTATGTTTTAGTTTATTATAATATACCTTTGCAGGTACTGTGTTTCACCTTTGAAAGGAGAATCAATCGCAATTTG
The DNA here is from genome assembly GCA_025775065.1 of Hiodon alosoides. Classification (NCBI taxonomy): domain Eukaryota; kingdom Metazoa; phylum Chordata; class Actinopteri; order Hiodontiformes; family Hiodontidae; genus Hiodon; species Hiodon alosoides. The sequence goes on along the minus strand of JAOYSI010000011.1, from coordinate 1,557,225 downwards.
CAAAACGTCGGCTACTTAAACATAAACCCTAAAAGCCTTTCGGACAGAAAACTGATAGCTATTTAACAACCTTCGAGGATTCACATTATTAATATTTATACATACTATTATCTGGATATTTTTAGCGTATTTAATGCCAAATGGTGCACAATTCAAAACTAATGATACATCTCGTATACTAAGTCACTGTATCATCCTGTCCTTTGTTACATCTGATCAGAAGTACACTTGAGTGCCTAGGTTCTTTATGGCTGCTGAAAAAGAAGGGTGGCAGGGGGGCACAGTGGTTAATGAATTGGATACTTAATTAAATGCTTAACCTTAATTGCTTCAATAAATATTCCGCTGTCTAAACGGATCAAGTGTACAACTGTAAGCCATGTAAGTCACTCTAGATAAGATCGCATGCTAAACAACACAATACAGACAGTTTTGTACAGACAGATGTATGTCTGTGGGTTCGGGTTCCTCAAAGCCCAAATGTGCGCGTGCCAGAAGTTGCTCTTGTACGTTTGTACGTGTTTGGTGTAGAGGTAGGTTTAAGAGTTTGTTGGTTTGTTGGTACTACCTGCATTCTTAGCTAATATTATCACATGTCTAAATGCAATGAAAAAGGCTGGTCCTTTTTCTGGTCCGTCTTTCACGTAAACATAATTTTAAAAAATTCTTTTTTTTTTAAAGAAGTGGAAATTTGCTCTTTCTTTAAACGTTGTTTTTTAAGGTCAATGTAACAAAGCCTTTAGGACAGCATATGGAGTTCGGCAATTGGCCTCCTTCGTATTGCTTCACAATATAAATTGTATCTTATAGACCCATTGTGTTTCACTTATCTGTTGCACCATCACATTAAAATCACTGGAAAGCATTTATAGAAGTAAGGGGCAAAATGTATTTAATTTGTAATGGCAATTTGCATGCCTAAACCTCTTTCCTACGCACACAAAGTTCCGTGTTGGCTACGAACGTGGATTTGAGTACGTTGAGGGACCGTCTGCAGTAATAACAGCGAGAGGTGAAGTCTTGGGACTTCGCTATCTTGTTAATCAGTAGTTCACTAGTCACAACAGTTAACTCACCTGATGAGGGTGCTTTCGAGGAAACCCTGGTTTACTTCCCCTCCAGTCGCAAAGTCAGTGATCGCCCCGATGTCTCGACACACACCTTATAACTTGAAAGAAAGGTTATGAGCAAAAGGTCAGTGTTAAGAAATGTGATTGCAAAATTTCAGATGAATATATAAACCCTTCCATTTATATCATGTAGAAATCTTACATTTAGTCATATTTATTGGAAACCAAAACAATATTTGTTACATTGAATATACTTATTTCTTCTTATTATTATTATTTCAACCGGAAGTTAAATAAATGCTTTTTTGCGTTAGCAAAAGATAACAAATGTTGAATTGTAAATGTAATGTTAAAATTTAACAGTCAACAAAATAACCCACATTTTCGTATTAGGTGCGCCCAGTAACAACGAAGTAAACGTCAGTCAAGTGACTACTGTGGTACTGTCTTTTTATTGGGTGTAAAGACAAAGCCTTGTTGACATTCTCTCTCACAACAACCACAGGCAACGCCGGTAGGCAGGGTTGGAGGAGGCAAGTATCAGACGTGTGGTGCGGACCCGCTTACTGCACTGTCTGGTGTTTATGTATCTTTTCAATGAGTTCCCTATAGCCATCTCCCAAAGGCAGACGCTTGAAAAACTCCCAAGCGCACGGCTCAGACTGCTGCCGGTTCCAGGAGATTCACGTCACGAGGGCACGCCAGGCCCGACACAGCAAACCCAGTTTCTCACTGGAACGTTTTTTTGGGGGTTTTTTTCCTCCAGAAACGTTAACAACACAGTTATAGATACCGTGCATTTCAATTAAATATCAAAGCTGCGGACCTTAAAAGCGGTCGATACACAGATACAGAGTATATGTAAGTAATTCTCGGAGGGGTAATATTTGCCCGTCTCCCCTGCCGTTTCAAAGTTCAGTACTCCAATTAACCCGTGGTGCTGGTGACAACAATCGCACGGGGAAAGTATTGACAACGGCCATGAAAAGAATAATGTTGTTAAGAGGACGTAGCTCACTGCAGGGGGCTCCTCCCTCGCCGGTGACAGAGAAGTTTGCTCCAGTCATTTATCACGTCCTCTCTGGCCACTGAGGGGCTGGCTAGTCCCTGGGCCGCCTGCTGCTCAGGGGGCCGGCGTGCAATATGTGCATTTCAGGCCTCTAGTGGGCTGGCAGAAACTGCTGATGTGCTCACTGCTGCTAAGTTTGATGGATCTGTTGTTGTCATTTGCTTTGGTCCCATTCCCTACAACAAAACAAAAGAAATCATTAACTCTTTTGTGCTGCTCGGGAGTTTTATAGGTTACAGATAATGCAGAACGAGATGGGATACAGATGGGGTCAGTTGGAGCATTCGGCGCCCGGCCCTTTCTAGAATAGAGTGTTTGGCATGCATGGATGAGTCTGCATAGAAAGCTGATTACGGAATGATTTAGTGATTGCATACATCCTTTTTCCTCGCCTCACCGTAGTGGAGTAATAATATTTGCAGAAAATGTAAGATGTGCCCTTTTATTTTTATTCTGACGCAACTAGTCAACAAACGCTGTCGATTGCATTGACCTGTTCAAACTCAAGACCAAGTGTGACCGTACTTGAGGTCTACCGCTTTGCAGTTGTCTGACTTCAGCTCCCCTTAACAGCTGGGGCCTTCAGACGCTAAACAATTGTATGGGAACTATTTCATACACTCTTACTCTGACACCGGGAGAGCAACAAGGTTTATTTAATGTATAGGTACGTCTGTGAAAACCCTGAAACACCCCTGAAAAAATTTCATTTTAGCATGTTACCGCCCTACTCTCTTTGAGAACATACATTTAAGATTGAACAGGCAACAGCGTCAGACTTTAAAAACCATTCGAGTATAGTTTTTTTTCTTGGAAATAAAAATATTTATAATAATGAAAGGGACAAAAATTCTAATTGAACACACAACTCAAGATTTAACTTCATTGTTCAGTCTGCCAGGACACAGTTCCGTATTTTGAGATAATAATTTTTCAATTAAGAAAAAAAAAAAAAAAAAGCAATTAAAATGGAAGAGAATGCGATAAAGTTCAGGAGCCCTGAGCCACAGTGATGACACACTTTACGCGGCTCCCCTCAGAGGGTCACTGAACTCCAGAGAAAGGAAACCGGTCGCCGACAGATCTTACCCCGTCGAGTCGGAGCGGCTCGAGACGGCGCACAAATTGAGGCTGTGGCAAGAGGCTGCGAGCGTGAGCTGTCGACGGCGTGGGTCGCGGGGGTGATCGAGAGCGCGTTTGAACGCCTGAGGCCGAGGACTAACAGCATTGTTACACAGACAAGGTCGTTTCAGTAAGAGAGCGACTTCTGCACACATTACGGCTTTCTTGAACACTTTGGGCAGGCGTAACTTTGAGATTGATATTTTTTTTTCTCTCACCCAGCAACAGTGTTTGGGGAATACATTTATCAAGATTAATGGAATGTTGTGAGCTTTTGTAGAACTATACACTGTAAGTGTGAGTTAAAAGAGCTGTTTCAATATAATTATTGCTTTCCAATCTATCTCTAAACTGAGACTAGTTTACCGGAAATAAAAGATAAAGGAGTAAATACACTGATAAGTGTGTATAGCCGGACGGATGATATTTGCTCATATTTGTGACCTTGATAATTCATCCTCATTCAAATCAGCTACTTATAAGAACAAAGTTAGTTCCTGCATAAAACTAATCTTTCCTTTTTATTGTATTTTAATGAAACAGAGTTTGTGCAAAGCCTTTAATTCTTTCCATTTGTTATGTTTGGACAACTCATTAACATTATCATTTATTATCATTAGACTGAATTTTTTTAAGCTTCTTTCCCCAGGAGATACAATGCAGTCTTTTCCTCTCTTTGCATTAAAACAAATGTGGGCCTGCTGAGGCATTAGATTAATGTGCTTCTTCAATGCCTGTTACACAACACTAGTCCAGCCTTCAAACTAGAGGAAGTTTGTGGATAGTTTACATAGCAGGGGGGGGGGGGGGGGGGGGGGGGGGGGGGGCGGGGGCGGGGGGGGGGCGGGGGGGGGGGGGGGGGGGGGGGGGGGGGGGGGGGGGGGGGGGGGGGGGGGGGGGGGGGG
>JAOYSI010000011.1:1518933-1530331 GCA_025775065.1 Hiodon alosoides | reverse complement strand
CATCAACACCATCCTCCCCACTAAAAAAATATTTTCCACCTAAATGGTTACCAAATTGTAATTGTACCCGTCATCCATAACGCCCTGCCAATGCCATTTTTTTTCTTTTTTAACGCCCTCCCCCCCCCCCCCCCCTTTACCTGATGCAGCTATTCTATCCAAAGCATTTGAGGGTAGAGACAAAAACAGAGGTCTCACGCATGCAGTACAGAGTAAAGCAGGGCTGATGGGTGCTCATTTAATGAGGCGTCGTGCTTCTATCACGAACAATAGGCCTTTCGGAAAACTCCCCTGCTAGGGTCCACGAGGATCTCCACCGACGTGAAAGTACTGAGAAAAATGTTAATCTTCGATGTCAATTTGGGGAGGGGTGGCATTAATAAATGGGACGTAATCTGCAAAAGCAGTCCATAATGGTGGTTGGCTCAAGTGCGAGGGCTAAGGAAGCAGGCTGGCGGACTGGCCTCTGAGACCTTACTCGCATACAAGAATGCAAAGCACCCTCTTTTAATAGTGGGGAGCAGAAGGTGGGGAAGAACATGTCTGGGAAAGGCTGTGGAAAACATTTGTCAGAAGACAGTGACAAAAAGGGAGGTGGGGGTGGGGTTTGGGGGGGCTTGCTCCATGCTATTCAGAGACAATTTGTAAGCATGGCTGTTGAAGCCGGGCCAAAGACTAGCGAACAGCTGGAGTGCCAGCGTGATTGATAAATGTGGCCCCGAGAACTTCATCTCGATGTGAATGAAGACAAAAGCACGACTATGTTCAGTGAGTGTGTAACGTTACCGTCATTAAGTGGCAAACACTGGACATGCCCAGGCCCTCAGATGGGGGACACTGAACGCCAAAAGGGAGGTCAGCACCCCGTTCTAATTAACATTTTATGACAAAACACTCTTTTGTGATCATTTAATAATTGATTTACCTTTAAATTTGATGATTAAAAGGTTTGCTTTGAGAGAGGGGCTTGATAGATCCCTCTGGAGATATGATCTAGCGTTTTCGCTGCGAGGTAACAAAAAGGCTCGACATCCTTATCAAGTCTGTGAAATTAAAACTGAACTTCTCGTTAATTTCTGAGAATAAATGTGCCCTTCAATGAATTTTTTTCCATAATATTTTTAAATATTTGTCTTATATATTCAATGTTTAACTGTCAAAAACCTTGTTATTAGTTTACATTTTTCGCTAAAAACAATATTTGTAAATGTGTTTAACGGTATAGTGGCACTAGCCAATCTTAAAAAAACATGGTGTACAAACCACACACAACTTTTAGGAGACTTTCAATATATTTTATTCCAAATATCACAATGCCTGGTGTTCAAATTGATTATATAATTAAATTAAATAATAACATATATCATATAACACTGAAACAGAAATGATAATAACAAAATCTAAATCTTTTCCCAACTTTTTAAATCAACTACCAGATAAAATAAGAAGAAAATAAATTTTGCTTGAAAAGTAATTGGTAGTTATTATTGGTAGAAATCTGAATCCTGAATTTGCTACCACAATGTCCCTAAGGCAAGCTACTCCAGTTAATATCTCGACAGCATTGGCTCACAGTTAGCCTTCACATTTAATAACAAGGTTACACTTTCATGTTAACAGTTCTGCAAGATGCACAAAATGTAAGGTTATTGTACAGAACGCCGGTTGTGTATCCCAGACCAGGTTATGAATATCGTCTTATTGAAATTGTTCTACAGTTCTTACACTGACCAGGTTCCTCTCCCACCAGATGCTGGAGTCATAAAAACTAGCCATGTGTTATTTCACAATGACTACATGCGAATGCTCTAACGTGGAATTGAATGTTGACACAAAACAGACCTGTACAATATTGAAGTATTGCTTACACAATCTATCACACAATATTTCTAGGCCAATAAAGAACACTTGCAAAGAGCTTCTGTTTTTTGCCAATGACTGGAAACTGAATTGAACCATTCGTTCCTGTTGGCAATATGTTTTAATACAATTTTAACTTTAATCAAAGGACATGTTTAACGTGTATTAGTTAATTCCTTTGATAGATTGCAATTTTTAAAAAATTAGACACAACTTGTAAACGGTAGGATGATTCGGTATGCGATGATTGGTGTGCCACCAACTATGTAAATTTCTGACTTGAGCATATGCTTGACATATAGACCTTAGTCATCCCAAAAAGCAAAATGCCTTGTAAAATTGTTCTGCTGAAACAACAATTGGTTCAGATTTCCCATTTTTGTAAATACAGCGAGACTGGCAAAAATGAAAATATATGACTGCCGTTTATAGCGCCTTCAAATAAATAGGAAAAAACATCAGTCAGCAATTGCCCCATTATGCTCTTGTCCCACCAATAGTATTTTCTTTTCCTGTGTATAATTTCTAATGGATAATTCTGAATAATACTGTCCCAAAGATATTGTGCTTGCAAAAAAATGTGCTTAGAACCACTGCTTGCAAAAAAAATTAAAATAAAATGCTGAAAGTTCCTTTACCTCCATTTTTTATAATATTTACATTTTATTAGTAATGTGTGCCTCGTTTAAACTCTTTTAATTTACTTTTGCAGATTTTGTGACCCATGTGAAAGCAGCTCATTATACAGGATGATCAATCTGGTCAGAAGACAACCTGTACATTGTCTGGGTTCATCGAATTTTTACACCTTTTAGAAACTGTTTTATCGTCACTGGTTTTTCACGACATTATTTCATTGTAAAAAAGAATTGTGAAGAACATTCTTCTGTATTTTGCACAGACCACATTGTATGATTTGTTTTCGAAAAATTACAACATTATACTTTATTGTGCAGTATTGTAAAACGGGGAGCAAAAAACCTGTTGTCGTTCGGTTTTTATTCTTCAAATGAACCTCTTTTGTTCTAATTCCGCCCTTTTGCGAACCAAAACGAGACGATTTCTCCAGTAAACACCAATTTATTTATTTATTTATTTATTTATTTTGCTTCATTCGTTGGGTAAAATATATACGGGGTACAGTCAACCTTGACCTATTTAATGGCTGGGTAGTGCTAAAGACCCGAACTGCAAATTGAAAAGTTTTCCGTCACTAAGTGAAATGTATGACTGCGACTGAAGTCCATAAAAATTGGGGATTGTTCTATTTTAATTTTGAACTCAATTTCAGACACGCTTACTGTGACAAAGGAGAACATCCATCCAGCAATACAATTTGGAATTTCAGCTGCCAGGATTCCGCGATGAATGAGTGAATATTGATGAACTTGAAAAATCCACAGGGCAATTTTTTTTTCTCTCTCTCTCTCTCCCCTCTCCCTTGCCCTCCCTCGGCAGAGAAGGGGGAAGAGGCACCCGTCGATCTCTCCTGGGAGGAAGCACCTCTCTCAATATTCAGAATACCAGTATTTTGTATGAAGTTCAGAAGGAGATATCAATCTCACTTTAAGGCTCCGGGGCTTCATTTGTTTGTGAGAGATGTGAAGTGCTGCTCAAATGACTATGCCAATTCTTCAAAACCCACTTACAGCAGACACACCAGTGCTCCTGCCTTTATTGTCTCGGCCCCAAGTTTCTTGGAAAGGGGGTCTTGTGAAGCCATGATTGAAATTGGGCACACTTTTCAAGGGCCTCCAAACGATGAAGATCCAGAGACATGTCACAGACATTTGTTACTTGGTTTGTGGCTCGGAGTGACAAGACAAACACGGGGTGCAGCATCGACAAATGGAGCCTTACGGAAGGAATTTTGATAGATTTCCATCGCGCAAAACACGTGTCCCCGGGATTATCGCAGGGACGGAACAAAGCAATCATAATGTTTCCATTAGCGGTAGCTAAGACGAGCATCCTGGAAAGTTGCACTTAATTGCTCTGCGGTATGAAGGATCTGATAAACGGAGCAAACCAAAATTAAAATGTGCAATTTAGTTCATGCATCGACAATTAAGTGAACATTTTCGTTTTTATAGCTTAGAAAGAAATTCAAAATATTCAAAACACCGTTTTACTAAAAAAAACCTTCGGTGTTTAACTGTTGAATGTCACAAACTGAGAAATAAAGAGCTCATCTTTTCATCGAATAATATGCGGAAACGGGTATGGTTGTGAAACAAAATAAGTTCAACTTCAATCAGCTACTTTGAATGTTACACCGTTGATTCAGACGAAGAGAGCCCCATGAGTCACCGCTGGGTCCTAGCTAGCCGAATAACAAGGACAACTTTATGGGTCAAATTAAAATATGCTTTTTATGTTTGTTTTTGCCCTGTTGGCTCCCACCTGCCTGTCTCATGCTCATGAGGACGTTACTCACATGAACATTTGAACGGCCCGAATGTTTTTGCTGTTAAATTTCTTGCCCTTTCAGGCCCTTTAAAAGGATTTTGTGGTCTCGCCACTTGTGGTAAACCCCCCCCCCCCCTTTCAAAGTGGCAGTGTCTGGAGCCATTCGCCTTGCAGTTTTAGGTGTGCAATGGGCCATGCGTTTCCCTCAGTGTGTGTTTAGAAGTGGAGACTCCATGTCGGCTCAGTTGTGCCTGGTTTACCAACACTATTGATTGCAGGTGATGTTCTGGACAGAGTCCATCTGACCTCTGGAGGGACTTAAATACATCATTGTCCGGGAGGGACCTCCCGAGACTACTGGTTATACTGCACACACAGCCCGGTGCTTCACTCCCAGCTAAACTGATGAAGTCATTCGCTGGAACAAAAGAAAGACTGACCAATTTGTTATTTATTAAATGCTGTTCACTCATCACTTGTTTTTACAGATATTTTAATTATAGTACTTTTTCATATGATGAATGTGTGTTTTACACATGCATATTCTTTTTCTCTTTTCCTATATTTAGCAAATCTTACATTAGTAGATGTAGTCAAATAAGACAATTGTTTTTTTTGTTTTATTTAATTTAAGTACAGTTGAACTACTATGCATATAGTTGTATATAAACAACGTAAAAGACCGTGATGACCAAACAACAACGTAACCAAAAATTAACCAATGGAAATTAGCCATGAAGCAGACCTTTCAATGGGTATATAGATTGCAATAAAAAGTAGTCTCTTCGTTTTCTTTTTATTTACCGCGAATACTAATTAGAAATATTAATATGCAATCATGTTAACATTCACCCTAATTTGTGGAGCATGCCTCTCTCTCTCCAACACACCTCAAAGCGGTTGACGGAAATCCAATGCGACACAGGCTTACCTGATGTGAAACTACCTCAGCTATTGTCGACACGTTGTGGGAAGTGGGGGGAAGTACGCTTTAAATTAATTAACATCAGACCTCTTGTAGCAGTTCATTTCTGTAAACAAACATTTTAATATGCGGTAATTAATTAAATCTGCCAAGCTTCTCTGCTCCTCCCATTGATCTTTCCCCATTTCACTTTCTGTTCATGTTAAAGAGTTTATTACTGTTTGTGAGAGGACGATGGAGGACATGTCTGTGCCCGCCAAACTCTTCGCCGAAGGGAGCACTCAGCCTGTCTTCAGCCTCTGTTATTCCATTGCAGACAGCAGACTTTGGATGACTTCCTGTCATTTCCATAGCTTGATGGCCTATTTACCTTGTATGGTAAATAGACTTGGGTGGGTTAGTGAAATTATTTATTTAAGTACTGCACATAATAAAGCACCAATAGCTTTTACTTTTCAAATATCTTAAAGCTTATCCTTTCACAGCTGCGAAAGCACAGCTGGTTTTAATTTAGTTTTGAATTTGTATTTCTGTTATTATTATTATTGTTATTGTTGTCTTTGATGTCTTGCTTTCATTATTACCAGGTTGTTTGTTGTCTTTCTGTTCGTTTTAATTGGAGTTGTCGCACAATATCTGGCTGCGATTGGGGCCAAAGCCTGCTTACTTCCTTGATAACAGAGATCAGCTAAAAAAAAAAAAAAAAAGCTGAAGGTGCCCTATGAGTGCTGGCTGCATTGGCGCGAGCGTATTTGCCCAGGCAAAGGAGAATGTGACGGGCTTGAGTCTATTGGATTGTCTGATGAAGAAGTCACCAGGGAACCCAACACTCCTTGTCACCTCTGGCAACACAAAGAAGCTTGCCCACATGGGAAGAACAACGCAGCTAAAGTGGCTGGGCCTTCGGAGCACCACTTACAGGAGCGGCACCGTCCCACGGGCTGAGTAACGGTTAGCGGAAAGTCTGGGGTCGTCGGGACGGTTGCTGAGCGCAGCACATGGCTAATTCCTCCAGCAAAACCACTGTGCCGCGTGCTTGTTATTGGTGCACATAAATGCATCATTTGGCTGAGAGGATGTTTCATTTGCATTCATTTGGCTTCTCCCTGAAGTGCGTTTACGGCGCTGCGCTCTGATGTGGCGGTGGCCAGTGGCGCTGCGCTCCTGCGTTTGCTCTGCCGCTTGGCGGAGCCCAACAAAAGCACCAGCTTTGGGTTACAAGTCCAAAATAGCTCAAATTCTGAAGTGACTAAAATATCCTTGACTTACTTATTTACTTATTTAGAACGGATCACTTCCAGTCACGTGGGAGGGTGTTCAGGCACAAGAGAATTCGCAATGCATTTGTTGTACTTTGGCCTCCATGACAACACCTCTCCCAACTTGTCTCACGTGGATTGTTGTGATTTGCTGGCCACCGAATGCACAGATACTCTGATGACATGCTTCATTTTCAGTCATTGGGTTTAAAAGATGGCTTGTCAGGTAGCTAGCTGGCAGTATATATAGAGAAACGATAACAAGACTGAACTTACTTCTTATGGCTAGGAAGGCTAAATTGTGTAGTGTAGCTTCCAACTTTAGCCATTCATTTATATCTACATATGGTCTTATGGTTCTTATTTAAGAGCACAATGCCTCGAAAACACACACATATATTTATTTTAATGCACAATTTGTGCGATCCATCCTGATGCCAAGGGGCATGTGTTATGTGTAAGATCTCTTTGCTTAATAGGCATTGTTGTTTTATGTTTTAACTGTTTAATGGCAGCCAGTATGGATTACGCACAATTTTGCCTTTCTCAGATATTTCCCTCTGAAAACGCTTTCTGAGTGAGCAGCGCGTAGATGTTTATTGAGTGAAGTAAATGCCACGTTTTGGGTTGGAGCTCCGCTATAAGAACCAGATTTACCACGAGCCGAGGGCAGGCATGGCTGATTTGGATCATGAAGAATAATGTTTTGCCTGGCAGATGATTAGGGGAGTTAATTTTTTCCTGGCTTTGTGATGTCACGTCTGATATCGGAGCAATCTGGCAGGGACGACTCCCAGAGAAATGCTGCTCAATTTGTTAGGCTCCTGCCCCATTTGCCTGTTAATGAATGCTGTTGTAGGAGGTACCCATGTGTACCCGTGTCGCGGGGACAGCGAGCGCCACCTTCACCTGACGCTCTGACCACCGAGGATCGTGGCAGGCACCATGACAGATGTTATTCTGAGCAAGAGGGGGAAAAAAACATCCAAGAGAGACCTAATCGACTGTCAGAGGCCCGGGAAATATAGATGGCTACAACTGTCAGAACACGGGTCTGTATTAACACCTAACAAGCACGCGATTTAAAAGTCTCAGCAATTACATTTTAACAGATGTTAAATGCAAATGCAAACCTGAAGGGAAACCAACATTCAGCGTAATGCCTTTGAATATCATTTCATAAGTCAGTAATCTTTTTAATGCAGTATGAGACATTGTTCATTGAGAAATTAAGAGCCAAAAAAAATTCATCATCATTTTGATTGGTAAATGAAAATAAAATATGTTAGTTTCATGTATGCAAATATAAATAAATAAATTAATAAATACAAAATATCAAATACAAATATGATTTACGTCATTTACAACCGCAACAGTAGTGAATATCATAAATATTATTACAATAATAAACAATACAACAAGACAATAGCTAAATGTACGTATACAGTAAACAAAAAGGAAAACCTTTTTGCATGTATTACATTACATTCGGAGGAATGATGTATTTAAGAGGTGAGGTAATCTATACATGACTGGGTTCAACAGTAATTCGACCCATAAAATAAAGGGTAAATTTGGTATAAATTGATTTGTATTTAATTCATAATGATCACTCCCTGTGAGAACAAGTCAAAAACCCCCGCACTGGCGGTAATTATTAAAAAAAAGACATTCACAAAGATATGAACACGCCTAGATGACGCTGCAGGCAAATATCCGGGAATAGTAAAGCAATTCAACTAAAGCATGAATGTGCAATCTGCAGAGGTATTCACCAGATGTAAATGAAGGCCTGCTTGTGTGTTTTGGTCTAAAGTGATCTGTTGTGGAGGAACCATTTGTTTTTAAACGTGGTTTCCCTGGCACAGGGCAGCTGAGCAGCACAAACTTATTACGTCACAGCATGACAGAGACAACACAGCTTTAATGACTTATGCAGTGAGCCCATTGAAGTGATCTCTTTGCCTCATAGTCCCCCTTTCACAATGGGACTTTGAACCGGTCTTAAATGTCTCAAGCGTTTCTGTTCCCCAGGTTCCACAAGCCATTTCCCTGCTGCGATCAGATGTATACAGCGTGCCACCACATAATAACGAGGAAGAACATACCATTTTCCAGGGTTTTTCCAGGGACATCTTGTTTTCATTCATTCAACTATAAAGATTGCAGTTAGATTACATCAATTGTGATGTTCTGTACACAAGTGCCACAATGAATTCAATCAATGTGTTCTTAAGGCAGCATTACTAAACCAGAGACAATGGAAATCATTCCACCGGATGTGTCCATAAAACTGTGCGGTCGGCAATCTGAATTTTAACGACGAAGCAGCCGCCTGAAATAAGTATGAATATGATGTAATTCAGCAAGGTTTCATGCAACGTTAAGCGTGTACATCTTTTGGCGGTACGTTGACTGGCGTTGCTCCGTCGCCACATCGCCGCTCGTTTCAGTGCCGCGGCGCAATTAACTCCGAAGTGAGCAGATCCAGGTCCAGTGCTCAGAACTGTCTTCTGATTATATCAAGATAAATAGAGCAAACCGCGTACAAAGCTGTTACAATCCACAAGCTGTCCCCGCAAATTTAAATACATCTTAAAAAATGGGGGAGCCTTCTTTAATGTTTGCGCTTCTGGAAAAAAGGGGGGGGAAAAAATGGTAATGGATGCATTGCCCTGAGTGTGTAATGGAGACAGTTTATTTTTTTTCTGTGATTATCCTGAGAGTGCTTGATATACAGATGTAAATGTGCTGCTTAGAAGCCCCCCCCCCCTTCTCTCTTCCATCTGCCAGACAATAGTTTTAAATCTTTAATCCATGAGCAACCATTGAACACTAGCGAATTGCAAATTACAGATGTTTTACTGTCTCTGGAATTTTTTTTTTTTTGCTTTTTTGTCTCCCACTGTCACTCAGCATCTCTCGCACATCCTTCTCTCTTCTGCATTCATTAGACACCCCGCACCATCATGGCGCCATATGACACTGTCATCATTTGGTAATTAAACCTTTGCTCGCTTAAATATGAAAAGCTGGCAAGGGCAAGATCATAAACGCTGTTGCGGGACCCAGACTTCTCTGAACTAAAAAGGGATTTCCAGCGATATCGTGGTTTGAGTTTATTGGGGGGTTTTTCTTCTCCCCTTTCTGGAGAGTTTTTTGTTTTATTTTGGTCATTTGTCAGTGAAAATGGGTCTCTGCCATTGTCCTTACAAGATTAAGGTTTTGTTTTATAATAATACATTTGTGGATATAATGATGCCCTATCAGACCAGGTTTGGAATATGTTGGGAAGATGACATGTATTGGCACAAAGCTCCAAGTACACTTGAATGTAAGGATGATAAACGTATATAGTTTAAAATGTGTGCCACATGCTTACTTCATGATACCCAGTCCATTTTAATGTACGTGTGGAAAACAAAGAACATCCCAACCATGTGGAAAAATGTCAAGTTTCATGTTTAACAGCAATGGCAACTCCATACATGAGACAAACGAGGTCTATAGGAACAATGCCTTTTCAAACTGGTGTGTTTCCCTCTGGTTTTTCTCCGTTTATTATGGGTTTTTCTCTGGTTTCCCCCTAGTTTCTCTCTGGTTTTTCTCGGTTTATTTCTGATTTTTCTCTGCTTATCCCCTAGTTTCTTTGTGGTTTTTCTCTGTTTCCCCCCAAGTTTCCTCTCTGGTTTTTCTCTGTTTCCCCCCGTTTCCTCTCTGGTTTCTCTCTGGTTTCTCTCTGGTTTCCCCCTAGTTTCTCTCTGGTTTTTTTCTGGTTTCTCTTTGGTTTCTCTTTGGTTTCTCTTTGGTTTCTCTTTGGTTTCCCCCTAGTTTCCTCTATGGTTTCTCTCTGGTTTCTCTCTGGTTTCCTCCTAGTTGGTCTCTGATTTTTCTCTGATTTTTCTCTGATTTTTCTCTGATTTTTCTCTGATTTTTCTCTGATTTTTCCCTAGTTTCCTCTCTGGTTTCTCTCTGGTTTCTCTCTGGTTTCTCTCTGGTTTCCCCATAGTTTTCTCTCTGGTTTTTCTCTGGTTTCTCTCTGGTTTCCCCATAGTTCCTCTCTGTTTTTTCTCTGGTTTCTCTCTGGTTTCTCTCTGGTTTCTCTCTGGTTTCCCCATAGTTTCTCTCTGGTTTTTCTCTGGTTTCTCTCTGGGCTTCCCCAGTTTATTCTTGGTTTCTCTCTGGTTTGCCTCCTGTTTCTCTCTGTTTTCTCTCTGGTTCCCTCTGGTTCAGACTTGGCAAGTTGGGACTGCAAGACTGCAATGGCTATAGACTGCCTTTCCACCAAGGTTTGGTGGTGGCATTTGTTTCCATCTGAAACTACTGAGCAGATCTAATGTGGAAAATCGTGGCGGAAAATGAGACAGTTGGAACCTTATCTTTTGATCTCGTACTACATTACCACGGTCATTGTATTACTGGATTGTTGATATGTATTTCATACATTCCTGCAAGAGCTGATGGTTGCACTTGCCCTGTTACTTGTTTTACACCAGCTCTAAATTATAATACATCCCATTTAAAGCCCTACCTATTGCAAGGAAGAGATCACTCAACAGAACAAAAATGATCTGCCAATAAATGTTTAATAGATTTGAAAAATAACCAAAGCAGCAATCAGAGCAATCTTTCCTTTATGTTCACTCTGTAATGGCAGAGTTTATTTCTTGTTAATTGATTTTACTTTACTTTATTTTATGTTTTTTAACAGTGCTGGAAGGACAAAAGGAGCTGTCCGGCCTTTGAGCTTCAGTTCTTATTTTTGCGAAAGAGTGAGCGAGACACAGGCTGCCACGCACCCTAGCCCTGTCCCTGGGTGAAACAGTTTTTTTGTGGGCCGGATCACATCTATTCTGTCAAGAGTCCCCCGCCATGTTATACCGCTCCGGTCTGGGGGGGGGGGGGGGCGGGGGGGGGGGGGGGGGGGGGGGGGGGGGGGGGGGGG
>JAOYSI010000011.1:1466804-1495049 GCA_025775065.1 Hiodon alosoides | reverse complement strand
GGGGGGGGTGGAGACAGGATGATTGAAAATTGCAGTCACCCTTTCCAAATGATAGCGAGCAGTGTTATGTGGAGAAAAAAGGGGCCTTTTTTCTCATTAATATGTGGGAGGTAGATCCCCCCAGTAAGTCTGGCCTCGTGAGAAAAAAAAAAGGTGTGTTTTTGTCCTTTGTGCTAGGACCGCTGCATGAAAGCAGCCCTCAGTCTGGCTAGTTCCTCCAGAGGCAGGTGGTTTCGTTTGCACCTGGGACATTTTCGAGGCAGTATATCCCCCTCCAAGGGGGCCCCCGGGCGGGTTACCTGTGAGTTTGTAAGGTTTAAAGAGGGCACTTCATTTCCTGTGAGATAAACGGAATGTTGGAAAGCTCTGGAAGCATCTCTTCCAATAAGTTTCTTTAAGTACGTGTGTGAATATTCACAATTATATAGCAGAATGGGTTCATTTACCTGTAACCTGTTAATTTACTTCCTATTGCAAAGTAATTATATTGATTTAAATACACAAGAAGTGATTTGAAAGGTCATATCGAGATTAATTTCAAACTTGCTCAATTTCTCCACTGGGACAATGGCGCGACTAACTTAAACAGCAATGTATTTGTTATCATTTTGGGGATGGTTAACATCAGGATGTTAAGTTGAATTTTACATAGATATTTACAAACTTATGTTAAACCCAGGCAATGCAAATGGCAGCCAGGAAAAAAAATCTGCTAAATGATCTACTATTTAGGATTTAGTTCTGAATTAATGGTTCCTTTAACAGGGGAAAAAAAACTGGAGATCGTGTTCATTCTTAAAATGTTTTCTCGTGCCAATTAAAATGCCTGCGGTTATTGATCTTGTTGATTTCATGTCTTGGAATTTGCATAATCTATTAAAGATGAATGATTCATGAACTCATCGTTGCTAGTGAAGATTGGAATTCTCAGGAAACTGCAGAGCTTGAAAGATAGAAATCTTATGTGCTTATCCGATTACAGCTAAAAGTAACTGCTCAGTACTCCGACAACTCAAATAAGTAGCCTTTCCTTCACGCTACTTTAATGGCATTAATAATATATATCAAATATAAAATTACCCAAACATACTCAAAGACAAAAACCAAGAAACAGAAAACAGTGTCAATTACTTGCTGTAAAAGTATTTAATAAGGTCGTTGCATAAACTGTGCGTGCAGTCGCTGTGTTTGTTTAGTTAAGTTTCATTTGCCATTTGATTGAGGCTACAGGATAAATAAACACATTCGCTGTAGCAGAAAGGGTGCCATCTATATTTCAACCCCTGAGCACGGATGTAGTTTTAACTTTGACCGCTGATCGTGGACCAGCTCTGGACAATAGACTAACTATTAGGCGGCCTCGAGAGGCGTTTTGTACACACCAATAGAATGGGAAAACTATTAGGCGCCTCAAGAGGAGTTTTGTCCATACCTATAGAATGCGACAGCAGAAATTCCTGAGGTGCGTTCCCGCTGGGCCCAATAATCTGGAGTCTTCCTGGTGCTAGTGGGATGGTACAGTGTCAATGGGCACCCCTCTGACACATTGAAAACCTGAGCCGGTGTTGCTGAGGCCTCTCTTGTGCTGAATATCTTCTGGATAAATAGAGCGAGTGGCTTGGAGACAAAAGCATCCGGACTCAGAATGCAGAAGTAAGAGGGAGGACTGAAACCCTGGTCCAGAAAATATAGGACAATGCCCAGTGTTGACTGGAGGGAGGTGCTGATGAGTTTCCGAGCATGTGAATCCTAATCAAAGCCTTTTTTTAAAATAAAAGAAGAAAAAAAAAACGTGTTATTCTCTGGTGAACAGCAACCAACAATCAGCCTCCTAACCTGGGGTTCCTGATGTGTGGCCTCATGACAAACTGCTTGTCTGTCCACTCACTGGGGGAGCCCCTGGCTTAGAAGTGAACGTTTATTTCAGCTTCTCAGAAGCACACTAACCTTTGAGCACACATTTGATAATGAATGACTTTCACAGAGTGTTTGGGGAATTAAAGCAATTTGGCTCTCCAAACATTCTTTACTTAGTTGTAATTAATTAGGGTGCAGGGGTTTTTGGCTGGTGATGAATTGCTACATCCTGGATATAGAAAGTGGAGGTCAAAGATTTTTGTTGTTGTTGTTGCAAACACGGAGGTGTCCCTATTATGGTAAATTGAACGCTCCTGCCGCTAAAAGAGTCGTCTGCGGTGGTGACTTTGCAGCACCGACAAATACGGCGAAGGTCACTTGCGCTTTTGCCGGGACTGGTGAGAAACTGCACTCAAACAGAGACATACCGTGGAAGAGTCTTCACATTTAAATGTTTTTAAATGTTTTCCCATTTTCGTTGGAAAATTGTCCCTCACGGGCCTCTGTTTATCTCCCATCAGAGTAATCGGGGGTTGACAGTTCTTTCGAGGGGTTAGTTTTTCTCCAGGACAACACGCAACACCATTTTTTATTAGTCTCCAAGATCAGTAGTCTCGAACACTTCTCAGGGGTCAATGTTGTGTGGTACCGCTGTCTGTCAAAGAACCACAGAACAAGTTCTGTGAAAAGGGCAGCCCAGTTCCTTAGTTCCTGTTCCTAGGCAGTATTTGAAGTTCTGTTTTGTATGGCAGTATGTTTTGCCATTTAGGAAAAAAGACTGTCTTTAAAATCTTACGAATTGTTCAGTTTGTAACTGAATTCTAAAAATGTTAGATTTTTTTTGTCTTTTCTGATTCTATGAAGGCTTCGCTGTTGCTGTACTACACAGTTCTGTGTTCTGTTTACTGTCTCTGCATCATGTTGGCTCATTTCGAGGATTTCCTCTAATAATAACCATGGAGAGAAAGGTCTTTGAATTGATTTGTGTGGGAAAGAGGCCAGAAAAGTGGTTTGATTCCCTGGCGTTAGGTCTAAGAGGGCTGTCACTGAAGTACCCGATATAAAGAAACCCTTATCTTAATGAGGAATCTCTACACAAAATTCTGTTGTAAAACAACAATGGCTAGGAGGCAGCTAATGAGGCTATCATGGAGTACTGAGAGTTCTCCCAACAGGCCCCAGAAACCGAATGGAATTAAAAGAGGACGTGTAGCACCAGTAACAGTGCTCACATTGATTGCTTAGGTTTAGTAGGAGAACTTGGTGACATGAAAGATGCTGAGGCTTATCAGTAGAACTATAAGTTGTTGTTTTTGTTTTTTTTTGCTTTTCAGCATTCAATTCTGTATACATTAATAACAATGTTTTGAAAAAGTAGATACTGCTAGCTAACTGAGGCTATATTTTGTGTGCTACGTAGTACATAATTGATTTTAACAATGCAAATCTATCTATCAATTTTCAATTGATTTGAAGTCGAAAACAGAATCAATGAAATACTACCTAAGGATTTTTTTCGATATGCTCTATCCCCACAGCACAGTTAATAGCTGCGATTGTTTGTTCCTTTTTGTTCTTTGTTCCTTTCAGATCATTGCATTCTGTCCGATTCATATTTTCATGAATTGAGGCGTTAGTGAATAAAATTGTGGAGGATCAATGTTCAGTTTTACGAAATCTTTTTAAAACTAAACAGCCTACTACTACTAAAGTCATGTGAGCTCCTTACCTGAAACTCTATCTGTGAATTCTGGACCAAGCTGATAGGCCAAAGGCCCCCGTCTTTATCCAGTCTTCTTAACTGAAGATGAGATTTCCCTCTGAAATCTGTGTTTTTGGGGTATAACAGAATCCTGGAAGTTAAGGATCTTGTGTGTGTGTTGGTGTGTGTATTGGTGTGTGTGTGTGTGCGTGCTTGCGTATGCGTGTGCATGAGCGTGTGTGCGAGTGTGTGTGTGTGTGTGTGTGAGTGTGTGTGTGTGCGTGTGTGTGTGTTGCTACTAGCTAATCCCAACCATTAATGAATTGTTAGCTCCCAAATAGCTCCTGAGGTTTTCATTGCAAAAGAAAAGAAACCTGCTGCAGGGGGCTGACACAAAAGCAAAAACCTCGCTCTTTCATTTGCTCATGAAATCTTTCTGTACCTTTGATATTGATAGATTGAGAACACAATTTCCATCATTCATTACTATTTTCCTGTTCTCTGTGTGCCTGCGTGTGTGTGTTTGTGCGTGTGTGTGCGTGTGTGTGCGTGCGTGTGTGTGCGTGTGCGTGTGTGCGTGTGCGTGTGTGCGTGTGTGTGCGTGTGTGTGTGTGAGTGAGAGAGAGAGAGAGAGAGAGAGGGAGAGAGTCAGTCATCTTTTTTTTTATTTACCTATTATTTCTTTGTGTTTGTGTATTTGTTTTGTGCTCCATCCGGCAGAATCCCATTCATCTTCGGTCTGTGTAAAGCAGGAGCCGCACGAGGCCTCCTTGGCTCCTTACACCCCCTCCTCCCTGGTGGGCTCCGGCCTAGCTGCACTCCAGCCCTACCAGCCCTCTGTGTCAGTAGATGCCTCCACCCCTCCCTACAGTGCCTATGCCCACCACGGCCCCAGCTACGGGCAGTACACAAGCCAACCTATGCTAGCAGGTATATTCCCACTCGAGGCAAAGGTACTTCTGCACTGGACGGGGGGAGCGTTACCAGAGAGAATATTGTGTATTGAAATGAGCCATTCTCTTCGTTAAATAAAAAAAAAAACAAATTAGTTGAGAAATCAAAAATAGCCCTTCGCACGCATACATGCATCCGTGGGGCTACCCAAGCCTTGACTGCCTTCCTTTTTTAAACTCTCCTTTATTGTTTGTGTCATCGCTGACCTGAGTAAAGACAAATGGCAGCATTGTATGGGCAATCTTTGTTTTACGTTTGAAACAGAAATCAAGCAGATTATTTGAAACATCTGACATTACTTTACACGTCACACGTTTGTGTGCGTGTGTGTGTGTGTGTGTGTGTCTGAGTATGTTTGTGTCTGTATAATGGACATGTAGCTCGTGTATCTGGCGTTTCATCTTGCAGCTTCACTGCTGTTTCCGTATTAAAGGCAGCTCTTTTTGAGAAAGCGTGGGTCTTCATGGTTACGCATCCCCCAATGCCTTGATAAGGGGGAGAGGGAAAAAAAAACTCTGTTGTATTATGTTGGATTATGACTGTGGGCCGACTCATTAATGTCTAATTTGGGAATGATTTTCCCCTGACCCACAATGCCCCTCATGCTAACAATGTTGCAGGGGCCTCTGGAATCCCTATCTTGGCAGAGCTGTAGCCATGAGTGGCGGAGAAAAAACCTGCTTGGTCGGACAGTCAGACGTCCAAACCAATTACACAAGCTGAATGAGGAGCTTTTGAGCCCACAGAACTGCTCAGGGTTTAGTGGAACTAGTAAGGCTGGGGTTTGAATCTATACTCTGCCCTGACTGGGGAAGACGGTGTTTTAAAGTCAAGTTAATTGTGGTAGCGAGGGCTTGTTCTTACTTTTTTTGCCTCAGCCACAATGTTCGTCTATTTCAGCTTAAATTGTTGTTGATGTATTGTGTTTATACTTTAAAAAGACCTCTTAGGCTAGACACGCCTGCTGGTTAAGCCCGTTCTGTTTCACAGTATCTCTACAGCAAGTTCCTTTTTTCATTGTTTTACAACTGATTTTATTATTGTCTTTTAATAATTGTAATGTCATAAAATGACAATCATTTTAATTTTTTGTTTTATTTTATTTTTAATAATTTGAAATATTTTCCCAGTTGTCAACACAGTAAATATTAGCATTCATATTGTCCTATATATTTCCCTGCTGTCTGCGCGTTTTCCGGCAGAGAATTCCTCAGACTCTGTACCTAGCATGGTGGTAGGCTGCTTACATTTAATTCAAATCCATTACTTAAGAGCTTTACATCAATAGAGAACAATGTCTTGTGACTTGTGACAATGTCTTGTGGGGGTTTCCTGCCTCACTGGTTTTGTGCCAACGAGGAGAGATGAACGTCGTACCCAGTATTGGCATTATTATGGGCTTACTAGATACACACCCCTCAGAACTGGTGCTTAGCATCCTCCTCATGCCTCTTTCTTTATTTACAATTATTTCAATGGGTAGATAGTTTCGTTTCCCTCGACAGAAACAAGGCACTCACTGTGTAACATGAAGCCTGGCATTTGGTTTTTGGAGGGCAAGGAATCACATCTTTTGAAAAAGTTGGCCGTTAGCTATTGGTATTGATCGCGTTCATTACATGTATATACTCAGGCACCTCACAGTTTGTCGACTTCTTGCTGCATGTTGTAGAAATTTTTAAATACAATGGTGCAGCTTTATTGGTTAGGCAGGTAGCTGTTACTAGCTAACCGTTATCTAATCTGTTTCTGTATATTGTCAGCAAGTAACCTCAGCGGTCTTAAAGATACGGTTGTGGTATTCCATTTTTTAGACAATATGGTCCCTGTTTTAAAGAAACACCAACATTTTTCATATAACATTTGTTACATTTTAAAATTATTACTTTTTTTTTTTAAGTTTTAAACAATTTTTTTCCATGCAAAATTTAGGGAAAAAATCAATGTCAGGTTAATTAAGTATAGAACTATCTACTATGGCAAATACTACATAATTGACTGGGGATGTATGAAAGTGTCTGTAACTTAAGTAATATTTTAATATATTTGTACCTTAATTTGAAGATAAACACTGCGCATGTTTAGCTAGGTGAGTTTACGTATAAAAATTGTAAGAACGAAATATCATTATCCATGATAATGGATCCATTATCTCATGATAGAGTAAACTGTGGATAAAAGGGTAAATACAAATTATTTTATAATAATATAACTGCAAATGACAATTCAATATAACTGCAAATAAGTGGTAAAGCCCTTGTGTTGATGGTTCTTGCACTGTTTTAACAAGTTCTCAATCTTTGTATGTGTTTTTTTCCTTCCCAGGTCGGGACATGGCAAATACAACCCTACCTGGATACCCCCCTCATGTCCCCCCGACGGGGCAGGGCAGCTACCCCACCTCAACACTTGCTGGAATGGTTCCTGGTGAGTGGCACTTCCGCAGTAATGATTTCCTTAGGAGCAAATTCACGTGAAAAATAAGATATTAAAGTTCCAACTTATCTGCAGCATTGACGACGACGGCGACGATGATGTAGAAAAGGGTGCACCATGACAAAGGGCAGTCAGGACAAGTGATTAGCGCCGCTAACAGACGTGCTCGGACATGCTGCATTGATCCACCAGGAGAGAGCAGGGGCCTTTATGGCGTCTGGCGTACATAAGGAAATGACACGTGCCGGATAACGGATCAGGGGCGAGGAGATAGGACAGTTCCTCTCAGCAGCGCTGGCGTTGCTCAGCTCATTATTCTCCCCGCGCGCGCACTTTCGCAAGCCGTCGATAAACATTGTTCTCTGCCGTCCCTCCAGCCCCGGCGCTCTGGAGTGTATCTCTTTCCCCCTCTACTTAACCTGCAGTTTGGGTTCACAGCAAACAGTTAAGGGTCACAAAACAGAGGCATGGGAGGCCTGTAAATATTTAAATCACTGTCTCTCTCTGGGACCGTGGCTACGGTTTCACTGCCAGCCATAAGGATGCATTCTGGCTCGGCGCTCCCCAACCCGAAAACAGCGCCCGTATTCTTCCCACACGTTAACCCATGCGGAAAACCGTGCAGTGGAGTGTACAGCTGTGATAGCGAACAGCCAAACAATGGATATATAACGAAGGGCTATTGACAGTAGATACATGAAAAGGATGGTAGGCTTTTTTTTTTGTTGTTAACTGAATTATTCTGATTGAATATGCCCGCCTGAAATTAAACAATATATTGCAATCCTCTTAGATCAAATTGTGTAAGTTGAAGAATAACAAAGGACCTTTATAACCACTGCTGTTAATAAAGAGGGATCAAGCGAAGAGTTAGCTTTTGGCTATCGGCACCCTAACTAAAACATTACATTTTTCTGTGGAATTTAATTTGGTTGACAGAATTGATTCAGTCAGTGGGGGGGAGGGAAATATCTTTTCGAGTACATCAAATATGTTTTTCATCACACATTCATTTTCACCGGTTCCACACAGTAACGTGTAGCTGAGAAATCCTCTTAATCCTAAGGCTATAGGTTTTGTGGTCCTTCCCATTCATCTGACCCCGACCGACTAAGATTTAGTGACAGGCCCCAAACACTGTTAAAACCTAAAGCCATTCTTCACCAGCTTCATATAAAATCTTGCCTTTATTGTCTCATAAAAGAAAGAAACGTGCTGGACCAACAGCATTGCTCACTGACACGGTCTGAGTTACTTCCTGCAAACTGGAATTCTGCAGCATACAAAAAAAAAGGAGAATCATAGGAAAGGAAAAATCTATACAACCCTTTTTCTCCCCAAAGGAAGGCTCCAGGGGTTTATATGGCTACCTCAACCAATGGATAGTTAAAGCAAAAGGAGCTCTAAACTTAGATTCAAAGCAAGTAGACGTCTTAAAAGCTACCAGCGGTTTAACAAAGCGATACATTTAACCGATATGGTGGTGTAGAACAAAATGTAACTATTTAAATCCCCGTCTTCATTGTGTACGTTGCCTAGCTATGTAATCCAATCTGTAAAATGTGCGAACATATGGGCAAGGTAACAACAAATGATTGCGCTGTCGTCATCATCAGTGCTGCAGAACGTTACCGCAAAGGTTGGTTTTCGAATATTTCTGTTGTAATTCCAGTGTAAAGACTGAGATGCTATTTTGTTTTGTTCTTAGGGAGTGAGTTTTCAGGGAACCCCTACAGCCATCCCCAGTACACCACATACAACGAAGCTTGGCGATTCAGCAACCCGGCTTTACTAAGTGAGTATTGTCTTCATGTTGAATATCTGAAACATTTGTATGAACATCATTTCAGAACTGATGGACAGACACTTATTTTACAGGTACATATTGACCTCTTATGCTTTTTTGTATGAGTAGAATAAGAATAGTAATTTTTTAAGAATAGTAATAAACACAGCATTTTTGAGCTACCTTGGAAATCGCACTCAAAATTTGCCAGATTTTGCTTATTAGAGTTTTGCCCTGTAGTAGTTTCCACATAAGAAAGCAACAATAGAGAGTTTGACATGCTATTATGTTATGCAAAAGTCCCAATCGTGAACTTTCCAAGGCTTCAATAAGATCATTAAAATATTTAGAATATCATGGGGCTCTGGATGTCTATGAGTGAAGAATATTTTTCTTGTGCTATATGTCTTTTCAACCGGTGCACTCTTCTCCTGTTAACTTTCAGGTTCCCCTTATTATTATAGTGCCGCGTCGAGAGGCTCCGCACCTCCCACTGCTGCCACTGCCTATGACCGCCACTAGTTACCACGGAAACCAAATCAAACTGCAGGACCATGACTTCGGCCTCCGTACTGTACCAGTGTGAATGGCGTTAAGGCCAAAGGAATGGAAGGTGGCTTCAAAATATCTCATCTACAGCTCGCAGGACGGAGGACGAACTAACAGGGACACCCAAGGCCGCCACGCAGATTTGGTCCTTAACTAACTCCAAGTCCTACTCTTCAATCTGCAAAACTGTACAATTTGAAAAAGAAAAAAGAAAAAAAATTAATAATAATAATAAGACTTTGAGAGATTCTATATATATATTATAAAAACCGCATTGAAGAAAACATGGTGTGAAGAAAAAAAAAAAAAGTTAAAAGTGACGTGGCTTTTCCTCCTATTTTCTTAGTTTGATTTTTCTCTTCACGGATCAATACATTCCTTTACTTGATTGATCTCACTTCCTGAAAAATCCAGTCATGAGAGAAACAACAGCTCACTCAGCAGCAGGTCCTCCCGGACACATGGTTTTGCAACTGTTCTATGGTTTACTGGCATACTGAGAGCAATGAGTTGTGTACCGAAGCTAATAGTATCAGTATGGGCTGCAGTTTGGTGCGTTCCCCCCATGCCCCCACCCCGTACCGACTCATTCATACACGTTTCTGAGAAGCAAAACAGCATGTATAGATGTATTCCTTCTTGATACTGCCACGACAAGATTAAGTGGATATGTTTCCTGTGATACACAATCAGATGTAAAAATGTATGTATAAAACTAAAGGAAACCATGGTCCATCATGGTCTTTCACAAACCAGAATTTAAATTAGTAAATATATTCTTAAATTAATTTTTTTTATACTTCTGTTATTGTTGTTATTGTGAAGGTCTTTGTGAACGTTTAGGATTGTTTGGTTTATTTTTATTTTGCTGTACTTTTTGTTAATTTCTTTTTGTATTTCTGCAACATGGCAAATTATCCAAGCCCATACAATATCTGATGTATTTTTTTGTTCTTGTTTTTGCACTATTATCTGAAGGTCTGACACTGTAGGACTGTATCATGCAGAGTTCACTTCCTATAACTACCTTTTTCTACAGCAGGGCAGTATGGAAAATCATTTAATAAAAAATAAAATGTGTAAAGGTTAATTACTACAATGACTTGAGCTGGCACTTATCAAGGCTTAAAATACAAGTTCACATTTTGCTTACATTTGCAATTTCAGCAATTTCCAGAAACCTATTCTTTGACTATTTTGTGGCTCCTTAAATGCCTCTGTTACACAGTGTAGTGTTATACAGAGAAGCCGAGATATACCTTTTAAATTGCTAACTAGAATATGTCTTCTATGACTTACACTTTCAGTACCAAGATAAACAAGTATACATGTTTTTATGCACATATGTGTGGGTGTGCATGTGTGTGCATGCGTGCATGCATGTGTGCGTGCGTGTGGAGGAGTTGGCTGAACATCTCGATCTGGCTGTTGTGTAAAACATTGTGGCTTCATTACTTGCGTCACGACTGTCTCAGGCATCAAGCTATATCAATACTGAACAATATCAACACAGAGCAACGTAGAAAAATTACAAATTAGAAACAGATTGGTTGTTTGAGCATTAAAACCAAGATCCTCTTTCAAAAGTACATTGCATACTGCATTCCACGTCTATATCTGATCATTCTTTATCCAGATGTCTGTCAGAGAACAGAAGTCCACAACAGGGGCTGAAAGAATTTAGACATGCCTTATAAGTCTCCTATAAACAAAAGTTTTTTTGTTTTTTTTTAAAACGGTTCATGCCACAGTTATCTACTTTTTAGGTTACATAAATCAATCAACTTTCAGATCGACAGATTTTTTTTTTTTTTTTTTAAATAGTAAAGAACACAGTTGGGAAAGAATTGGGGAAAAACTTTCTCTAAGAGAGTTTTTCAATCACACTGCTCCTACAAATGTAAAGTGAATGTACTTTTTATCGCATTTGCCAAAGACTTAGTTCTTGTTAATATTTTATTTACAGAATGTGTATGCACTGTAAAGCAGTATTATAGCAAAAAAAAGTCAACTCTGAAAATGTATGTGGTAATATTATGCAGAGGAAAAAGATCATCTTATGCATATTAAACTGTAATAATTGCAAAAAGGTGAATTCTTACAGTTCTTTAATGTTATGTAATCTGCGACAAATTGCTGCTTTGTAGAATGTTTTATGTGGAACGTGAAGGCAATTCCACGCTGTATATACAGTAAGAACACTCAAGGTCATCCTAACTTACTGATCCCATTCATAGATCATGGAAAGCAAAAAAAAAAACCATCACTTCTTTAGTCTTGATTACTGTGGCGCTCTGCAGCTTACAGGCAAACCTGTAAGCCATTGGCTCAGATGTTTCAAGTGACAGTCGACGTGAGCTGCCGGTTACTTTCCCCGTTTATTTCTTTCTGCTCTCGTTTGGACAATTACTTTTTAAATCACTATGCAAGTCTAGAAGCAAGCCCCCCCCCTTAAGTCCTCATTCGATGGGCTCAGCTGTCCCACCGATACAGATACAGTCTTAAATTTGAAAGAGTAAGACCTGGATGTGCTTGATAAAGCGATTAGAAAGATATTGTTTTTCCCGATTCCGAAGGCCGTTTCCCCAAACTGTCGTCCGCTTGTGATCTCCGTCCCGCATTCATTGTGAAGTGTGACTCTGTTTAAGCTGAAGTGACGGGAAAGCCTAAGGGCCTCCTCGAACACGTTCAGCGAGAGCAGCTTATTTTGTGACTATTAGATGTTATCGTAACAACACCGCCCAACCTATGTAATTGTGGTCGATTTGCATGCCTTTTCATACATGCACACCCTGTGGGGGAAAAAAAGAAGAAAAAAACTTACACGAAGGAGTGACTTTCTAGACAAGAGTATACTTGTAAAACGTTGCTTATCAGTGAACATTACTATCTAAATCGGGTGACCCTATAACTCCTGCAAACCTACGGCATTGAGAAAAAAATATATGCAAATGCTCCCAAGGACTACAGCCCTTGTCCTTAAACAGGAAACGTGCAATAATCATATTGCGCCTGGGATTTGACTATTAACTTCTGTATATCTTATTGAACTCTGGATCTGATGGCTTGGTACTGCTCTTTGTTCAGCGTTACTGTTTAACTGAACAGAGGAGCGCAGAAAAAAAAAAGCTAAGAAGAGGGATTGGGTCTCCTAGGATTGTAAAGATGATACAAGACAAGTGTCACCGATCTAAAAAGGATTTCCGATGGTCTGTAACTACAGCCACAAGGCTTCAATCATTGTTCCAGTTTTGTTCTAATTTTTTTTTTTGTGCACATGATAAATAAATTTTTGTATGTCAAGACAGATGTGTGACTCCATGTAACTTGTTACTGACCTACTAAATCACATTTGGCTGTGGAATCTTATTAACTTGTGTGTGCGTGTGTGTGTGTGTGTGTGCGCCTGTGTGTGTGTGTGTGTGTGTGTGTGAGTGTGTGTGTGTGTGTGTGTGTGTGTGTGTGCATGAGCATGTGTGTATGTTGATTCCTTTATTTTCCATTTCAAAGGCCACTGCTTGTTCAAATATATCACCAATGAATTCAAATGACGAAATCTTCTAATAACGCGTTACACTGATGTGTACTTGACCTCACAAAAAAATATTTGATTTAGTCCCAGCATGAGATTCTGATTGAATTGAATCACAACGTGATTTGTCAATAACTCAAACAGGCTTTGTCTAGTGTGGAAGGCATGGGAAATGAAATGCGTTTGGAGACAGGTTTATAGTTCTAATTCAGTATTAAATAAAACATAACAAACTGTAATGATTAAGCAATAGTTAGCAATGTGTAGCGATCCAACCGAAGTAACGGAATGCAAATGGAAATATTGACAATATGTGGGAACGATAGCCAATTCATTCAGAGCTGGTGCTTTTTATCTTTTGAAATCATATCCAAAATTAAAAAAAAAACAAGAGTTCTCATGACTGTGTATGCTTATGTCATTTATGACATAAGGACATTATTTGGAACATGCCTTTCAAAATATTTACATACAATCATAAATATAAGAAAAGTCAATACTTGCTTAAATTTGTCAGTCAAGGTAAAGCACCGTTATCACTGCATAGATCGAATTATCTTTAATTTTCCTGATTTATTTTTTATTTTATACTTGGTTAACATTTTCAGGATGAAATTAGATTTTAAATTAAACCAACTGATTCCTACAAACTGCAAGATTAAAGATCTATGTTCTATGTACTAAGTATATCTATGTAAAGTGAAATGAACTGAAATTTAATTACACAATCTCTAGTTAAATAAATGAACTTTTTGGTGCCTTTGATAAAATAAAAAAACTATATTATTCGTTAGAAGCCTGCAGTCAGAATACCAAAAAGTGTTTTCTTCATAATTTGGATCAGTGAGCAAACAAAATACTGAACCTTTCTCTGCTTTGTAAAGCAGAAATATCCGTTGATGTGCGGCGGTAGAAAGCAATTAGCATTAATTTACAAAAAGAAAGTTTCATTTTGTTGGAAATCCTCCTTGGAGCGCACTCAGCTTACTTACGTACAGCTTGTATAGACTCATTGAACGATTGGCTTTTTAACAGGAAAATAAGATTCTCATCGCTGTGATCAATTAAACAGGCACTGCAAGTGCAGGCCCCTGTATCATTATGAGTACTAGAAGTCCCCTACCTATATTGGCATACACTACTGAAACCTGTATGCAAGTCGTACAAAAAAAGTGTATGTAAAAGTATGGAGACCTGAAAAACAGGCTTTAAACCACTGCATGTTCCACAAATTAACTTCTCTATCAGCAGTAATGTAATACACAGCGCTGCAATAAATGATGTATGGGATTGTAATCAAAAAGCAATTTAAAAAAAAATTGTTAATGACATGGAAAAAACCTGCAAATGTCCATATAACATACCTTCTTCAGCTCACTGAGATGAGTCTATAACAGATAAACTAAATCATTTGAAGAAGGTTGTTCTGGCTATGAAGGACTTCCACCACCTCTGACCTCAGCATCGCCTACTTGTTTCACTTCCTGTGTTAGAAATGTGACCGTTTACAACATTAATATGCCCTCTGGCAATTCTCTCCATGAAAACATTACTGCAGTGATTCAGGGATTGTAGGTAACCATAAATGGAAATTAGAGAAGGGGAGGGTTGGATGTTGGGTGACATTAAGTGTCTGATCGATTAACTTGCATGTTAATCTAGCTGCCCAGCTAACATGTGATTTGAGACTGTTCAGGGGTGGTGAATTCTTGAACTAATGGAAATACTGGATCGTGCGCCTAAAAAATGTGAAATGAGTACTTCCTTGTCTCAGCACCACAAATTCAAAATATTTTCGTGGATTTGCGTGGTTTACAAGTGTGGACTTGGACGTGGACGTTTGTAATTTGGAGACTTAATGTATACACTACTGTTGGTAAAATAATGAATCCTTGTTAGCATATGCTGTATTACAGAAAGCGGTCTGTAGTCATTTGGTAAAACATAGATGGGAGCGTCACAATAGACATCCTGAGAGACATTCAGTTATTCTCTCTCTGTTTCAGTTGGTGGCACAACGGGGTTTAGGTCAGGTGACCAGAGAAAACAATATGGCTGTCCCCATTCTCATAATGCAGGTATATTACACTTTAATGAAAATTTCAAAACAAAAAATGTTACAAACTAACTGTAAAAAATGTACATGAGGTAGTTGCTCAGAACTACGGAGTATTTGTATAAAACACAGTGCACAATAACATTGCCGACTTTGTCATTAGCTGTTCCACTAATAGAAATGGGATGTAAATGCATTATATGAGATCAAATCAATTTGATAATGGCGTGAAGGAAACTGCGGCGTCACTGCGAGATCTGTTCTGAACACATGGCAACCCCTCACGCTATGCTAAATCCCTGATGAATACTCGATATCTCATTTGTATACCCCGCCCCCGCCCCCCACCCCACCAAGCGCCCTGCTTCATTGCTGGTTGCCGGGAACCATGAGGAATGCAGCATGTATTAAATTATTTTATTCCGATTTGCAAAAGATTACTGTGCATTAAGTGATTTTTTTCCCTTTGTCAAACCACTCTTCACTGAATCCTTTTCATGTTCTTTAAATCAGAAAGGTCAAGGGATAAACGTGGAATGTCTTTACACGTTTTTTGACCACGGGAATGGCAAGTTCCAATTATGATCTGATTCGATTTCTCGCGCATTTGATTTAACAATCTTTTCGGGGCTGTGTTGGCAGTGCACTAACAACTTTGATTCATAATCAACCATCCCGATCCTTCAAAATACTAAGTTTAAAAAATACACATGGTATAGACATCAGAATGGTGTTCGATAAAATGTGAGAAAGAGGGTTGTGTTTTACTTACCAGGCACTGGCAGCACTTCCTCCTACACGTCCACTAAATCATTGCTTTGCCCACACATTCTTCTCCCAACACACAAAATATTCTTGAGAACACGGGAGGGAGAGAGAGACATTGGGGGGGGGGGGGTTAGCACACTGGTGAAGGAGAAGCTACAGCACTGCCAGACAAGCTGGCGGGTGAGGTTTAATGCGACATTTGGCTTAAAGACTGACTTATTCCATCACTGGCTTTGGCAATCCTGCTCCGTCCTTCTACTTTCCTAAGCAGACACTTTCCGATTGTAATTCAGTTTCTCTGCCTTTTGTTTATTTCATAGCTCCCCTGTGAAGCATCAAAAGCTGATGTTCTGTCAGCCTCTAACTGTCGTATATGTTTGTCATTCAGCCCTTGTTAAAATATTAAAAAAAACTCGCCTCCGTTCTTCCCCCAGCTGAGAATTCCCAGTAGTAAAATTATTCCATTTAGATGGAAACTTTTTTTTTTTTGTCACTGCCTTGTCTAAATTGGCATATCTGGGTCTTTTGCAGAAACCAATAAACTGTGAACCTGAATGCATCTGTCAATCAAGCTCATCTTTACTTGAGCATGCCAGATGACAAAAACAACAAAAAAAGATGGGATCAGCTGATTGGCTCTCATCAGCAAGGCATTACAAGAAGCACCT
Source organism: Hiodon alosoides (assembly GCA_025775065.1). Classification (NCBI taxonomy): domain Eukaryota; kingdom Metazoa; phylum Chordata; class Actinopteri; order Hiodontiformes; family Hiodontidae; genus Hiodon; species Hiodon alosoides. The sequence goes on along the minus strand of JAOYSI010000011.1, from coordinate 1,478,741 downwards.
GTCATTCTCTCTGCTCTTCAAACGCTCTGAGGGGTGCCATCCGCAGAGTTGTGTGCCTCTAGAAAGCCTATCAAATAAAAACCACAGCATCACTCGCTGGGCTGTTTTTCAAAGTGGCATGCAAACTTTGTGTTTGTTTGTGTTGCTATTGTTTTTAATACAGACCTCCGGTCTTTGAACTGGTAAAAGACCCGGAAGTAGAAAGGGGACTTTGTGTTGAAGCTGAATCAGCTGATTAGCTGTCGGCATCGTTACCTTGGTTTCAATTCAACATTTTTATTTTTTTTGGGAAATTTTGAAAAGACTTTTGTTGTTGTTGTTGTTCTAGGCTGTAAAAACAAAAGGGTTTAAGCTATTAAGCTCTAACAAACAACGAGATAGTCATAGTATAGGGACAATTTCATAATAGTGGACAATATCTTTGTTTATTTTGTGTTACTTTGTCCTATCCTTTCTTGTTTCTAGATGCACAAAGAAAATATAATCAAGATACTGTTTGAGCCCTTGGTGTCGCCTGCAGATATTCACATTTATTTATATGTTGACCATGAGTTATTACACCATATAATGAGAACTACACAGATTTATTTGTAATGGCATTCTTCAGGGCAATTTCATCTAATTTACCTATGCTAGCACTTGGCCAACTTGGCCTGACTCTGGAAATTAATTTTCTTTATAAATCAGCGGTGCTTTACAAATGTGTGGAACAGGCACTCTTCATTGCTTCTGCCCTGACAAAGAATAGACAAAAAAAGCTTCAGAAAAACTGTTACTCATTAATGTCAGCTAACATTGCGCTACAACAGAGTTAATTTTAACATGGATTTCATTGTTTTTTTAATTCACAGGTAATTTTTTGGGCGACGTTGCAAGACTACCTTTGCACTTTATTATATTACTCAAATGCGAAAGATTCTTTTGAGAATTTAATTAATATACATATAATGCTACTTTGTAATTCACAATGTAAAGAATGACATTTATATTTGTTTTTCAGCATAATATCTAATTATTAGTAACAATACTAATATAATATGTTAGTATTAATGACAACAATAACAATAATAATAGTAGTGAAAAAATTAAGTTAGCAAAGCATTTTACACTTACTGTTTCTAATATTATTACTCGACTATACATTGTGGTCGATTTTATTCCAATTAAATTTTCATATTCAATAAAAATTTATTTTTTTCTTTTTACTGCCAATATTTTCTTCCTCGGCTCAGTTTTAAAAAAAAACCCCAAAAAACAAGCTCACAGCGAAAAAGATAACTTCAAGATGTTTTTTAGTCATAAATTCTGTGTGTAAAGTTCTCTTAAACCATTTAATATACATTTATACAATGTATTTGTTCAGTACCCACCCTGACATTCCTTCTCGTTCGTAATCAATGTAAAATTTATCCTTTGATAAATAAATAAACTATGTTGTAGGACAGATAAGTAAATCCAAACTTCCATTGTGATCACGTGTTTAAGCTCACTATGATATGCGTGAAAAAGAGGTGGGGAGATTGCTCACCAATGGACACCATGGAGGGCCACAGCAGCTAGGGGTCCAATCCACTGCGCCGTACGAAAAATAAAGTGGCGACAGAGTAACATAAATATTAAAAAGCTGTGCACGTACAGGCAACAATTTGTGCACTTCAAAGCAAACTTTCACATTGAATTGTGTAAAATCCATTAGATTGTGTTACTTTAGATAAAAGCGCATGTCCTGACCCCCTAAAGAGCGGTTCTATCTCAGGCTCATATCTTTTAGCTGGCCCAATAATTACTCCCCACTTTTCCTGACGTGCGTCACTGGTTACGGCCCATCAGAAGTGGTCATAATTAACACACCACATCCAAGCACTTAAATAATGACAAAAGGTTAACAAGTTACACTGAGATAAATGGAATCCTTCTACATCCTTTGAGGCTCTCTTATTATGCATTTATACACTCAACGAATGGCTCCTGCGACAAGACCCTGAGTGTAGATAATGTCATATCTTGTTGAGTTATTATAGATAAATATAATTAAACGGCTAATGCTGGGAATGAGTGGAGTAGCTTTTTAGGATTAATAGAACTCTGTGGCAGTCTGATTTAGATCTGATATACTTTCCATTTCCGGTTTATGAGTCAATTGTTTTAATAAATAGAGTCAAAAACAACCCAAAAATGTTTGGCCTAAGATATTAAATTTGGTTTTGTCATCGTCTGAGAGGGAACCTTCTGCTGAAATCGACATGATAGACCATTCATCTACCAAACTCTTGATTTATTGCGTTGGATTGCACATTGTTGAATTATCTAAAAAAAAAAATTTCACAATTAATTTAAAGCCCAAGCCCCCTTCTCTTGGTCATATCGTTAAAGCGAGCGCCACAATATCCCACAGTAACAGTGCCAGTGGACAAGGCAAGCTGTCAGACTGCGCCCTGTTGAGTGTATATGTGCTTGCCATCATCTCTTTGTCATATTTGATCCTCAGAAGGGGAAAGGGTATCTTTGTCCTGTCAGTCAACAACACCTCATTAGACATTAGAGTTTTAATTATGGAATCCCCAAAGAAAGAACAAATTTTATTTTATTTTTTGTATTTTTTGTTTTTTAAGTTTTCTTGATGTAACCCTCTTGCTGTTCTGCATTGATACTTCACTCCACAGCTCATGTCATCAATAACAGATGATGTTACCTAAATGAAAATAGCTGGAATGAGCAATAACGCTCAGAAGAACCAGCCTAATTAATTTAATTCAATTTGCTGAAATCTGTCCGGCAGACCACGGGCAGCAGTACCCCCACAATGATACGTAAAACTGATACGCCTAACATCTCCTAGTCGAGCACATTTATCCTTTCCTTATCCGTACCCCATACTCATTATGCACATATTACATCATAAGTAAAAGAATAAAACAACTAAAACAGAAATCTAAACTAATTACTGTGGCATACTGTGCCTTATGGCGAAAACAAACAAACACAGTACATCGTTTCTTATTTAATATTCCTTATACGACAATCACAAATCACAAATCTTAAAAAAACAACCTTTAACCTACAGCCTACACTTCTAATTAAACAGAGAGAAGACTCAATATTTTAAAAACTCCATAAAGACTACCTACTGTATTGCCAGTTGTCTTGTATAACTAAGGACTGTAAATTTTGATTGATATTATTATTAGTATTGGTGCTTTTAGTAGTAATAATATTTTTAGTAATATTTTGCCCTTCTGGTTGAGCACATAAGAAACCCGATGCTGTGTATGTTGACCATGATTCATCAAGACGTGTTCGGAATATATAACATGTAATTTATAGTCCTCTCAGAAAACCTAAAAGTGCAAAGTCTCATTCTTTACTTGGTTTAGCATCTTATAATCTGGCCACCGAGACATGTAATTTGTCATTTAAAAGTTTTGGTGACTTTAGTGAGTGGTTACAAAATCTGTTTCCAACGCAGACTATTCTAATAATGCATAATGACATAAAGCGCTGTGTGTGTGCTTGTGTGTTTGTGTGTGTTTGTGTGTGTGTGTGTGCGTGTGTGTGTGTGTGTGTGTGCATACAAACATCGGTAATGATGATCATTCTAGTGTGTATGGACTACCAGCCTATTTATCACTTTACATAGCTACAGCTCTCTAGTAAATTTTACTTCAAGGCGTGGTGCATAGAGGTTACTCAACATCAACTAACAAAGTATAAACGCTTTTGTAAGACCTAGGGGTATTTAATTGGGATTATTATTATTATTATTATTATTATTATTATTATTATTATTATTATTTGAAACAATCTAGAATGTATAGGTTAGTCCTGATTTTGTTTACAACTTTATTTTCATCAATAAAGACATAAAGCTGCTGATTATTCTTGTAAAATACAGCTGACATTTCCCTGTAATATAGGTGTAATATAATCTTATATTGCATCCAACACATTAACATATCATCTATGTGTAAATATGTTTTGTTGTGTATATTTTTTCTTATTATTTTTTACAATTTGATGCTAAAGATTGTCACCAGAGTAGAAATAAGCAGATGACTAAGGAATCACAAACAATTTCCCATCTATATTAGGTTATGTTTAATAAGAGGTTTTGTATTTACTTTACTAGACACCTTTACTGTATTACTAAAATACTGATAGGACCCACAATTTAGCTTCTTCCTGTATAGTAATTATTCAATTGTAACTTACATGTTACGTAGTTTCTGATGTCAGTGAGTTTAAAATAGCATTATATTTTTGGTGTTATGCTAATTTTGCAAAGAATCCCTGGGATTATATCATTTGTAATGACTTGCTGTAGGATGTCTTTATATCAGAATGCTGGTATTTGACATTAAGAAATGGGACGTATGATCTGCTGCTTTATGTGCTGTATCTAATTGGATATGGCAATATACAATATGAATATCTAGTATCCATCAATTTCTTCACCCCCACTCCCCAGTATCATGTGTGTCAGGGCAGCAGCCCTGCTTGTTATGATGACTGAATGGTAATCATGAGGCAATTTTTGACTCTTGCTGTATGAGGCCATTCAGGAGACACCTACAGAAGTTTGAAGGAGGTTCCTAATGAGTGAACATTGATTGATTGGACATAATCAAATCTCAGCTTTCGGAATCGGGGCTGGCAGCGGATTTCTGCATGGAACAAATGACCATTTATTAGTTATATCATCACAGGTGACTACCAAACTCAGCCAAAACAACTAACTGGGTGGCTCATCATTGCCAAATAAAGCCACTTTCAGTCTCAGCCAAAACTCATTTTCTTTTGGCCAGAAAATAATTGCCTCTAATGGCTATTGTGTGATACATGGCGCAATTAAATACTAATGTAATAGGCCTCAATATGTGATTATGTCACGCATCGCATAAAGGGGGTGTAGAGGGGGTTGGAGGTCCAAGGGGAAGAGCTGACCTGACTGCCCAATCAAGTAGAGATCTTTGAAAGCAGACAAAGGCACTGTCTAATCAGCCCAATCTGCCAGAGGGGTCTGTTTGTTTGCAACCCAGGGAACCCTGAAAACACAGAATAAATCCCCTTCCCAGTTTGACAGAAGCTCATCCTTCCAGTTAAGGGTCTGAACTGGGGGGGAAAAATGGAGTGGATAAAAAAAAATAGAGGCAGAATCATCAACCCCCATCCTCCTTCCCTAAACCCCCCACTACCAACACCCACACCTCCCTCCCGCTCCTCTACCCCCTCCCACACCCAGTCACTGTCAGGCCAAACACATGATGAATTGCCCTGTCAACAGAATTCATTCAGGGACCAATTAATTCAGCAGAAATGAACTAGAGCCATCAGTCGCTGAAAAACTCACTGCAAAGAGAGCAAAGTAGCTCTCTTTGGAAGAAAAAGAGAGTGAGAGAGAGAGAGCGAGCGTGGTGGAAGTTAGCCAGACAGGAATTGGTCATTTAATGCTTTAGCGCACTGGAGACAGCCCTGTCATACAGGAAGGCATGGCAGGGCTCCCCTGGTACTTTATTTATTAATTATCCAGAGCAGCGAGGGGCATTTAACTGTCTCACTCCGAGCCTGTCAACTCAACTTCTTGTCATTTCCTTTCCATAAACAGATCCTTTAACACCATGCAGAGGTTAATAGAATGAAATCCACCTACCTTTTGAAAATATTCTTTTTTTTTTTTTTTTTTGCAAGGAAAATAATCAAAATGTGTTTTCTGGTATCTTTTTATGTGCCACCAAGGGCTTTAAAAAGGCTGGGAAGTTCAACAGAATATATATAATTTTTGGTTGTCAGAGGAATACGGCTAATTCTCAAAAGACCCAGTGACGGAACTGAACAAGCAATTGGAACGATATTTTAATGGTCATTTCATTCAGGTGAAATAACAAATGGCTGTATGTACACTACCTACTACTACTTTAAGGATATGAGCTGGTCAGACTTCATATCTGACTTACCAGTATTGTACCATTGGACCCACTTTTATCTAAAGTAACACCATCTTCCCTGAGCATTAGTCATTAAAAACAATGGGGATATGTTACCACTTCCAATGCTCAATAATCACAATGGTTCATGAGAACAATATTCCCAGAAACATTGGCTCTTATTCCTTCATGCAAAATAATGACTATAATAAGTTCTCATACTAAGGAAGATGTGTCACAGTCACACACATTTATTTTTATTCTATTCAATGTTGGAATATGTTGTATAGATTATATGTTGTATACACATTGTAAGCATGAAAAAAATTATATTGTACCATTAATTGTGTAATCAATGTGAGCAAGTTTTCATTTTTAAATATAATTGCACTAGTCCATTAGAAACGTTTAAATCGAAGAATAACCACAGTTTAATGATTCCCTTAGAACACTGATGTATTTGGTACAAACTCCCAAAGGTTGTTCCAATGGTCAACTCATGACCTGGTCAATATGCAGATCATTAACCAACCCAAGCCATTAGTGGCAATCTTCCATCTCGTCATTATCTTTATTGAAGATGATGTTAATGCGACCGCAAACGTTGACCACGGATACGGTCGACATGCATTTGTATTTATATAGCGTAACAGTAATTGCGTTGGTTTCGATAGTCCTACGCACCCGCAGTCTGATCCTTATCTTCCACGCGACGTATGAAATATCGTGAGCGTATTGAGGCCTGCTTTGAGAAAACAGAGTCAATCATCTTTAAAGTAAAATGTGTTTCAAAGGGCCAGCTCCTGATGCAACGATACACCTCCGTGTAACATAACTCTTCATTCCTCTCCATTTCTGGATTTTTTTTCTTTTCTCATAGAACGCGGAGACATCTAATTCCAAAACAGTGCGGCGCAAGTGCTGGACTTTACAGCAACATTATTAATAAAGAAGGGGTGATATATATACGCAAAGCAATCAGCATAGGATTTTGGACCGGCGGGTAATTGTGATGTCCATATGGTCAACGCAGAAGCCATTCAGGGGGAAATACTATCAGGCCACAGTTCCATCGCCGCTGCCAAAAGTTTGATCTTTTCCTTTGTGGTGGCGTTGATCAAGGGTTGAATTATTAATGGTGCCTTTTCTTCAGCCGAAGACGGATCCGCTGTAAGAGGAGGAACCAAGGCAGCTGTGATGCAGCTTACTTCAGTAGCTTGTCCTTTTCCAAGATCAGGAATTGAAACTTGAGGCTCTTTCCACTTTGATGCTCGCATGAATTCATCTGCACCTTGGATGGCCTGTGGGTAACCAGCTACCGCGTTGGCTCCAACGCGCATTATTGTTTTCATATCTAGGAGAGCGCCTCGACTTCGGATAAGCAACTCCAGAAGTGTCATTACGTTGTCAGCGGCATTCCATAGGTATTCCATTTATGTTTTGAGGTTAAAGCGGCCACAATTTAGCTGCCGACGTAACAAACAAATAATATTAATACTTTGTCATACATTTATATGAGATAGCATTGCAAAAAGTATCATACAAAGAACTGTCAATGCTTTTCACTGTGTGCATCAAACTGCCATTATATAACAAAATAAAATGGGTATCATGGTTAATTTATTTCCGTTATTACACTGCAGCATTGTTGTTTCAAAGCCAGTAATATAATAATGAGCAGCACTTATACCTTACCCTTTTAGCATTTAGTATTTTATACAGTGATATAGCAAGATACTTACCAAAGTAATTCAGGTAAAGTATCTTTCTTTCTAAGATATAAGTCCAAAACATTGTCCAAACCTTGCACAAATGGTATTTCAATGGCACAATAAAGTATCTATAAATTTTACAAATTTAATATAACTGATATATATATAATTCAAATGTCAGTATCATGACGAATGCGTAAAACTGGAAGCTGCTTTGACGTACTGTAAACACCCTTTTTACAATAGGCTTTGTGGAGTGGACAACTGACGAACTTCCCAGTCAGAGATCAAATGCTGAGCAAGTGCCTGAGTTCAGGCAATTCAGACTGCACCAGAGCGTTTTAAATGCACTCTTACCTGGGGCCTAGCGCTGCTCTGGTCTGTGTGATTGCTCTCCCGGGAGAACACCAAACCCCACTGTTTACTCTCCTGAAAATGAACTTGATAGACACAGCTGGCAGCAACTGCAACATTACCCTGAAAACCTTTTCAGACAGCAGAAATAAATGGTATTTAAGTGGGTACAGTCTGAGCGTTTACTTGAAGTGTATTAGCCTTAGCATTCATGTTAGACTTTCAGGTCAGGTATCAGTAGACCAAAACCAAAGCTCTACCCAGGCTCATGTGCATTTCTTTCAACAATTAAGCTAAACTCTGTAAATGAATAAATGTGAAATTCAAAATTCTGTCTGATCATAGAAAAAAACTAGCAATTAATGTTACATTAATGTATTTTTGTCTCTCTGTAATGGTAATAGACAAATATGCTAGATTTAAATTAGTATCTATTTAATGTAGAGATCCAATATAGAGAACTAAAATACCAGATTTGTATGTGGCCTGTTAAACAATGTCATTCGACACTATTAGGGGCTGAATCGACAGAAATTGACTTTGAAAGGGGCTCTCAGATCCACTCCAAAAAACTTTCAAACACTTTCCAACATCTTTGAACAAACTTCCAAGATTTAACCAAAACCTATGAAGTAGTTACTCTACAGTCGCAGTAATCACCATAGAAATGAACTCATCTTCTGTTGTTACTGTACCACAGTCACTCTTTCTCAGTAAATAGCTCTGAAACTCAACTCATAATGCTTCTATATAACTTTAGACTTTTTTTTCCCCTCGCTCATAATGATAGTAATACTTCAAGTATAAATCAACTGAGTGGTGCTACCAAGCCAACGAAAGCAATGCTGTCAGAGCAGAAAGCGGAAATTCTTCATCACCTTGCTCAGAGTGAAACTGCCGCATCCGTAAGCAGGTTTTCACATGTTAACAAGTCGGCCATGTGAGCAGTTAAAAAACGAGAAGCTGTCACTGCAGGCCAGCATGCCAAAGAACACAAAAGTAAACTTTTCTCACTGCCTTTCGGCTATACTTTCACTGCAAAAAATGAACATTTTCTTTAAGCATATCCCATTTATTTTGTACTTTGAAGCGAAAAAGAGAGGACTTTAGCTACGTCTCTAAAGGGGTCGCTTACCTGAACTCGCCACACCTTATCCAGTATTTCAGTGGGGCTACTACATCTACTGACCCATTTCATCAGATACACTGCGCACAAAACTGTACTGTGCAATGGTTACTCCGACGCAGAAACTAGCAGTGGGGACGTTGCGGCTTTACCACGAGGTTGAAAGCTGTGTGAAACCCCAGCCCCACATTTACTCTGTTGCATTCCTGGGATGGCAATGGCACTGTCCTCTGTGCCTGACCTCCAAGCGTTGCTACGTGGAAGGCTTAGTTGTTTTTTTTTACTAGAACCTTAACTCAGCTGATGAGACAAATCATGCCCAAAATGTAAATGCGAAATGATTAAGTAAATAGTAAATAGTTAAGTTTAGGACATATAAATACATTTACCATAAATATATTGCATGTATCCCAAAGATGCATCGAAAGTGTCTGCACTGTTCTTAGAGCAGCCGCAAAGCTACATGTAGCCTTCAATTAACTAGAATAAAGGACTTAGGCAGTTTGAATGAGGTTACCTATTGTTAAACGTGAAATTAAAAAATACCGGAGCTCTGATGGTTAAATCCTCATGATTTTTGACAAGATTGTCAGGTTTAGTTATCAGAACCTTCCAGACTGCCCGTGTTATTTCTGCTTTACTGGTAGAGGACACAATGGCTTGCACAAAAAAGAAATCTCATATTTTTTTTACGAAATAATATCCCCATGTGACAAAAGTGCTTGAACGGTGTAACGCATACTTACTCCTTCACAAAATAACTGCAGTTAAACTTCTGAAACCTTTGATTTTAGTGCAATGAAGAAAGAGTCAAATTTCAAAAGAGAAGTACAGTGCGCCACTGTAAATTCTGCAAAACACCGCACAGTTAAGCGACGACAACTCCACCTAGACACATGGCTCTGATCACATGTTTCTCGATCGGCAAACACCGTTATCACGCTCAATGCACATGTGTGTTTAACTCCTGATCACTTATGCTGCCGGACCAGAGGGTCGAAAAGTTAGCAGGGCCGCGGGAGCAGGCTTTTTATGCCCAGTTTAAAGTTGATGAGGAAAGCGAGGGAGCGAGAGATAAGGAGATGTGCTGCAGAATATAATTAATTAAATGAGACTAATTAGGAACATGAGAGCAGGTGCCAGGGTACAGGCTGACAGCGCAGACAGCGAGACAACATGAAGAGAAAAAAAATATTCCGGTTAAAGGGGTGTAACGTGACAGGAAGAAGGACAAAACAACTTTCTGTGTTTTGTCATCTGAAACCTCTAAGGAATATATATGACAGAAACTGTAGACCCAGGCACCATGGGGGTCTTTCCTTTGTTTGAGACAGATTATATTTTTGGCAATTGGAAGTTTGCACAAGCGAGAGATTTTTTTCCCCCTAATTATTTCAGCATATGCTCAGGATTGGCCGTTGCATAAATTGAGAACCATTTGCCTCTCCGTTCCCACACGCTGCCTGTAGATTTTCTCTCTCGCTCTCTCTCTCCACTGCAACTTACATGAGATTACACTCTTAGAAAAATCAAAACACCTCTTACATCAATTAACTGTTTTCTGTCAGTTCCAAATAAGATCCAGAGCGTGAGCCTACAGTGCTGCGCCGTTTTACAACCTTCAACGCAGGATTTTGAGCACTTTTCTGGAAGTGAAGGCGGCCAGGGTAGGCTTGGGTTTCCGAAGAAAAGCTTTCAATTTAGGTTTATATTTTCAAAATGACAATAGTCACGTCAACCATGTCCTTTTAAAGTGGTCTAGGATATTAATTTTCAAAACAATCAACAAACCAGGGAATATTCCAAATAGTATACTCTCTATTAGTAACTAGTAACTCTCAACTTTTAAACTATTGCACAGTTCTGCAGTTATGAGCCCACATAAATCAATCAGGATAGTGTGCTAATGTACCAAACTACTTAATAATTGTGTTAGTCACACTCAGAAATGTAATAAAATTCTTTAGTAAGCCCCATAAATTCAACTCACAATGGGAATCACAGGTAATTGTTTCATTTCTGTGTTTCTGTGAAAACGCAATTCCGTTGCGTGTTAGGCACCATTCATTCTGGGAGCATTACGTGCAATTTCTTGCAAACTCATTTTATTCAGAACCACTTGTGAAGAGTAATCTCGGACTCACATAAAATAAATAAATAAATAAAATCTTTGTTTTTTTTGTACTGCTTTTTGCTTTTGATATATGATAAGTAAGTCTGTTTGTTTTGTTTTTTAGTTAAAAACTGAATACCAACCTTTCATTGCAAAGCCTTCTTGGTGACACAGTATCAATTCCGATTTCACTACTTCCAATTACGCAACATTTTAATTCCTCAAATAAAAACTGGACGTCCCTCTTCTGACTGCAGAGCAACTCACGGAATCATTTCTTTTCCTCGCGCGATATCTCCAGCTCGGAGGCACTAAAACGCAATACTGTATTCTTGGCCGAATCTCTGCAATAGCAGGCCAATTAACCCTCCCCGAGTCGGCACGGCACTCCCGCGCCAGGAGAAAGTCCGGCTCGTGCAAGTGAAGCTCAGAAGAGCCGTCAGCCTATTTTATCACAATTTACTCGCTAACAGGTTACAAATGTGGCATGTGAGGAAAATAACGAGCCTTGATGTCACTTAGCCTGCAGCCATGTGTGTGGAATAGTAAAAAGGTGTCAGTGTGTCCCCAGTACAAGACTCCAACTCAGAGAGGCCTCCTCCATGAAAGGTGACAGACACCTCAACAGAGGGGGGGGGGGGGGGGGGGGAAGGGGGCCCTGGAAAACAGCATTATATATTAAAGAATAACCAATTTGCGTCAACGGGGGTG
>JAOYSI010000011.1:1436201-1457461 GCA_025775065.1 Hiodon alosoides | reverse complement strand
GTGTGTGTGTGTGTGTGTGTGTGTGTGTGTGTGTGTGTGTGTGTGTGTGTTACAACATAAGTGGTATGAAGTATTTACTTTTAAGGTAGCAGCCTAAATAATATTTTACAATGTGCTCACTATTACGGTTTTGCTTCTAATTGAGAATATTTTACTCATCACATTAACAATCTATTCTGGTCTAGTTCTGGCACACAATAAGGTGGCAGGCAAGATGCAGACACATGTGGGTCACTAAGGTCACTACGGCTAGGCAATGCACAGATAAGGGAAGTGAGTTATAAAAGCAATAATTACAAATACAAGTCTTATGAAACAAACCAACAGCTTTCAATATAACTGTGAAAACAACTGTGAATATGACTGTGAACAACTGTGAACAATTGTGAAACAACACGCAGTATGTTCATAGAGACTGAAGTTGTGTGATATATATATATATATATGTATATATGGAGCTAAAATAATATATCCAGGTGTAGGATGTCAAAAAGGTTTGCGTCCTTTTTTAAATGAAAAACATAACCAGCTGTCTACTTAGATAACTGGTAATTTTATGTCTGTATTGAGACAATAACATAACATTACATTGTGGTAAGGTATTTTGTTTAAATAAACTACATATCAGCTGAATTTGCTTTAGTACCCCAGTTGGACATTAGCACTCTTCCTTTCTAGGTCATAAAGCTAGCTAACCACTTATCGTGATACTGAATTGTAGAACGTTTCTGCTATGTACTGTTATTGATGACATAACTGAAAACCATTCTGACTCAATAAGGTCCATTATAAAATAGCTACACAGTAGTCAACATAAGATCATTAACAAACATACAGAAAATAATATTTATTCACTGAAAAACAAAGAATACATTAGAAATATAAATATGTATAAACACAAATATTTCAGCCACAAATAAAGAGGACATAAGGTATAGGGTAATACAAGTGGTGGCCTTGTTTTCTAAATCAACAGTCCAATACAATTTATAATCATTTATGAAATACCAATATGGATTAATGTATGCTTTTTTATTCATTTATTTCCTTAGTTATTTGTTTTGATCATCTGGAATTGTTAAATGTTTTTTGGATACATTGGTTTTGAAAAAAAAACGTTTTCTAAATGTACACTTTAAGCATTACTTACAAACTCAAGGTGCCAAACATGGAAAATAAATTATTTATTAATTTCACAATTGTGCTGAATATAAGACCTAATTAAATAGAGGTTAAATTATAAGTCATAAAACCAAGATAACAAAGTAACCATTGAAGAAACAGCAGAAAATAACCAAAAGGTCTACTTCTTAACATGGCTAAATTTGCAGATCATTGTTTTATGTCAGAGAGGATTTATTTAGTTTCAAATGAGCAGTTTGGGGCAGTTCTATTCTATGGGGAAGAGATTACCATAGCAACAGCCTGGTCCCCAGCTGTCATTCCAGAGTGGAGATGGGTGCTGTGAGCACAGAGCCCACTTAACCTCGGCTACACTTCAACTTAAGAAGTTAAGATGCTGCTTAAATCTGCACCAAGCCTCACTTAATATGATAACAATGAATCCGGGTGTTGACAAAGAATGTCCTTAAACAAGCTGAGGAGTGACATGTGATGTAAGCACTCTCTCTTCGTGTTTAATTCAATATTACCAATAGGTTGTATGTCATTTAATAAAGAGTGGAAGGAACAATAACGTTATTATGCTAAGCTCTCCAATGTGTTCTCTGGAGTATGTTCATAACCCTGGAGTACTAGTGTACCATCAATGGAAAGGTATTCCGTTAACACAAAACAGTGAAGCTAGGTCATCTTAATACCTTCAGGGGCCAACAAAAACACTTCCCTGAAATGAATAGAATGGAGAACATATAGTAAGTAATATCAGGTTGCAATCTTTAGATTATGTTATCAAGCTAGGTTTTGTAGTTGACATAGATAAAGCTAGGCTGGCATCGCTAATCGGAGAAAAAAAATTACACCAAAAAAAAAAAAAAGACATTAAGAGAAAGATTCTACTTGTTTATTTAAGATATTGGCTTATGTAAATCTTATAGCAAAAGGTTTAAAGACCAACAGCCCAGGCCCAATGAATTGCCCTGAATTCTTGACATCCAGACTGGATGAGATGACCATCTCATCAGATATACGAAAAAATGGTGTTCCAAGAGCATATTACTTAGCGGGCCTCATAAATAAAAAGATCGACTTTGAGAGGTTCAATTTAGGTCATTCTTCAACTGTTCATAATCATTAATGCTTCTTAAACATTTTAGGACTAGATGAGAACATTTCTAGAGACATCATGGATAGCTATGTCAGAGCAACCTACTGCCTGCTAAATGACTGATGTAGCCCAAGCAATGTCACCACGCCAAAGGCATAACGTATTGTACTTTAAGCATAGCAAGGTTAGAATTTAAATGTGACACTATGATGCATAAGTATAAGGCAACACACCATTCACCCCAATTGGTATTCATTGCCATTTGCAAAACTGCAAATCTGGATCTTACTCAGAAGGTCATCTCCATAATAATCAGTGACTAATAGTTCAAGTGACTAATACTATTTTTTTGTGAGTAAGCAGATTGGGCCAATACAACCTTAGCCTCATGTTTTAAGGATGTTTTATCCCTTTTTTCCAAATTTCAATGTAACTTTTTATTCAAATCAATTTTTTTAAAATTATACACATATTCTAATTACATTGTTGGAACTTTTTTGCCATTTGATTAGATCAGCTCTTGTCACCTTATAATCGCTTCACAATTCACTGACACAACATAACATTTGCCCTTCAAAGGTCAGACAGAATGTAATTTCATAGTGTACAGGAAGATAAACATTATGCTGCATTAGTGATAAGCCATAATCTTGCCATACCTATTTCTAATAATATCTAAAAACTAATAATATTCATATTTCCAAGAAAATCTGATAATGGGCCTCCTCCTTTCTTTCGGTCTTAAGAGTCCCATTTGGTTTTTGCAAATGAAATGTTTGGAAATGAAGAATCGTTGACAAATACAAACATTTAATAAGATGTCTTTACTCTTCCAGGGGAAATGAGACACCTTTTTTAGGTTTCAGTGATTGAGTGTATTATTGACTGAATGTGTAATGAGTATAGCATGTTCATTTATATACCAGACCTGAAACAGGCTCACCATTACTGCATAAGAAATTGGCCTTTTTTCATAAGTTAACCCCCCCCCCCCCCCCACTCCTTTAAATTAAATATTATATATAAGAATTCAAATTGTATTTCTCTAAATGGTCTGAAATGAGCTGATTTGACTGTAGGAAATTTCGTAGGTTATTCTTTACACTGACACATATCGCCACTGACAGAGGTCAGACAGGATGCCCTACTGTTTTGAAAGGGAAAACGCTGCATTGTCTCCTAAAAGTCCCTTCTGGATGTGAATCACCATCTAATCAAGCTCTCCTTTTCATTGCAGCTGGTTTACAGCCAGTGCCAGCGACAGCTTCTGAGGGTCCTGCCTTCCTCCTGTCCTCTGGGACCCTTCAACGGGCTTTAGAGGCCAAATGAGGTGTAAGTCTATTAAAAGGGAGTTTGTGCGTAGATCACAGACCCACCGGGGGCCTCTGCCATGTCATTCAGGTGCGGCTAATTTCCTTCTGTTCAACACACACAGACACTACCCCTGCCAGGGAAGTTAAAGGGAGACAAGAGAGCTGCTCACAGACCTTAAGGTTTAAAAAGATGCTAAGCATCTTAGGAGGACTGTCTGAAATCTGTGTCTGACTGAGACAAAAATGAGTGGCGTGTTTGGAAACAGTGTCGTCGAGTTCCGGCGTCGAGGGCACTACCTGAAAGTAGTCCGAGCGAGAGCTGAATGTAGTTTCATTTTTAAAAAGCATTTTTTTTCTCACATTTGCCAGTTTGTCGCGCATTGATGAACAACATTGTACAGACTTTGTGGAGTAAGGGAAAGCGGAACCACTGCGTTATCAACCAAGAGACGAGGAATGCACATGGCAAGCACATCTTGAATCATACACAGATTTTTTTTTTATATGACGCTCATTGCAAAAATGAAATCCAGTTTTAATGTAAAATATGATGCCATTATTAATTTAATGTACACTGAGTGGCCACTGTATTAGGTACACCTCCCCGTTACGTGAAATGCACAGTCAGTGACAGCATCACAGGTTCAGACTATGCTATTTAAAGTGGGTAGACAGGTACGTAGGGAGTTGCTTGTTGTGCAGGGGGAGAATATGCAGGTTGAATGATCTAAGCGAGTTTGAACGGGCCATGGTAGTCAGTGCGAAGAACAAGAAATTGTGGTTGCAGTGGGCCACGGAACGCAGACACTGGACAAACGGAGGAATGAGCGTTTCACTGATCAAATGAATCCCGGTTCCTGCTATTTTTCACTGAAGGGAGTCTGTTGGGATACAGCTACCTATTCAAGTCTGACACATGATTAAAGATTCACATGCTATAAACAAAACTGGTTTTTAGGTTATACTGAATTTTTGAAATGTTAATGTCTTAATATATCTCAATGCTCACTATTACTAGGGAAGTATAGGAATTCTGTTTCCCCTTAAACCTTATTTAAACTTTTCTAAAAATAACCACAGAATTGCATTGAAAGTTGTAATTTAACTCTGCAACTCAGGAACTGTCAGTTCTAATTATGTTTTGTTCTGATAGTGAACTTCAGACCTTAAAAATTTAATTTGCTATTGATTGGCTACTTTAAATGCCCAGAGCCCATTCATATCACATCACATCGAATCATTACATGGATGCATGTCTGCCAATATACTGAAAACACAGGTAAATCAAAGCATAAGTCATGGTGAAAATTCATTACCCAGAGAAAATCAGTATTTATTCTTCTTTAATTAGCCCTTATAAGGAATAAACAATGGCTTCAATAAGCTACTGCCACCAGCCCATAAACGTTAATGCCTTTCCGCTGAGGCCTGTTATACTCTACCATCATTTTGACTGAAAAACTGGACTGAAAAACTCACTCATCAGAGGTCTCTTCTAGTTCGAGCTTGCTCAACGATCTTGATTTAGCACGTTCCTGTCCGAAACATGTAATGTGCGGACGTGAATAGGTGAGTGACGGTGCACATTTCCCAGAGCGTTGCCTGGCTTAGGTGGACGGGGGTCCTTTGGGGTCCTTTGGGTGGTCTGTTCTTTGCAGACTACAGTTTCTAATGGGAGGGATATGTCTCTCATATGAGCTGGGTGGCTAGCAGGCGATTGGATGAGACCAGTTGTACTTCCTCGCATTTCGCAGCACGTGGTGACAGGGTAGGTAGCCTCAAACCGAATATCACTAAAACTTCAATCAAATACATACCAGTTGGTACACCGTAAAATACTGGCTTGCCATGTCTCCATCATTCGCCTGTGCTGATGTGAGAGCGAATTTTGAGGTTTAGTGAAATCAAGAAATTACTTTTCATTGTTTTACCCAGGACCTTTTTCTCTGGTCTCCTGTGTCATACTTTTTAATATATTGGTTTTTTTTAAAGTAATAATTTACAAACATTTTTGAGGCGTTGCTGTAGATCTATAGGCTCATATAGTTTTAAGTTTGCAGTTTTAGATTGTCAGCACTGAACCAAACCAAATAATTTGTTCAGGTAACAATACAGCCCCGCTGATACAGACATAATGAGTGCAGTTTATTTGCACTGATGGAAAGGGAGAAATTACGGCTGGTAAATGTTAAATGTTTCAGGACAAGTAGAAAGGATGGCAACAGAGGCCGTGCTTGAATGCCTTTGAAAACAAATACCAACTGGGACGTTATACCAATCAAAGAAACGTACAGAGACAGTTTTATCAAGCCCAGTCTTGTTTCCATACATAGAATATCTGTGCCTCTTGTCAGAAACACAGATAGATTCCCGTGTGGCTCAGTGGGTAAAGGTGCTTGTCTGAGCAGAGGCTGATACCTATCACCTGAATTTTGCAGGTTCGAATCCAGCTCATGACGCTGGTGAGCGCACAGCGACCGCGTACATTTTACATGGTGACACCAAGTTGTATTTCCCCACCCTTCCCATGTGCCGGATTCGGAGTGACAGGCCAAGATGCGTTAGCACAATTAGCCTTTCCTAATTATGGACAAAAATTATAGGCAATTCCAAATAAAAACGAAAACACTGTGATGCGGCATACAGGTACAGAAAAATGCTTTGAAAGCAACTGCAGTTAATTTCAGCAAATAGTCCAATCAATACCTAACCATGTGGTGAGTGTTGTATCATTTGCTTTAAAACCAATGTAGTGGTGGGATACCGCAGTATTTCTTGTGGCTAGAAATGCATGCACACTGATAACAAACACTATAGGCAAAACAAGTTCCTACTCGAAAATTGGCCTAATATTTCAATGACATTCAGTTGACTTTTAAAGTCAACACATGCGCACAGTAATACACAGATTTAACAGAGCTGAAAACTACTTCCCGTAATGTAAGCTACATGAAAATAAGCTGGTGATTCCAGGTGTGAATCAGATATTAAGTGAGAGTACCCCAGGATGGAGCACCCCCGCTCCAAATCCAGACACACACTATTGTGCTGCCATGGCCTTTCTCTTTGTTAACAATGCTTAATGGCAGCCTAGACCGTGTAGTAGTGTGTTTTCGATTTGTCAATTCTGTCCGATGTGATTGGTTAATTTTTTGTGGTTCGTACCCAAAGGAAGTGCTGTTAAGTTTGTTTCTCTTATTTACCTGAACTACTGCATAGTCAATTTACAACAACCTCTGCAGCTAAATATATTAGATGGAAAGGCTTGAGCCTGAAGAGTGTCCAGCCACCACAGTATTTGTCATGAGTGACTGAGGTCACCAGACCACCATTGACCTTTTAGGGCCTATTTATGTGACGGGCATTTGTCACTCCGTGGTGGGCGATACGCGGTAATAGATTATTGACCAGCTCACTGTAGTCTCAGCACACTATGTGGTCCGTTTCCCACTAACCTCTTTATTACTGCTGGGTGACCCTCCCCCGTCAGGACACAGGACACAGGACACGGGACACAGGACACAGGACGAGAATAAAAATGGCTTGCTCCATTTTGTAAACTTCAAAGTACAGATTAAGGGATGGCAGAGAAAGATTTAATTTTAACAAGGTGTGGTCACAAAACCTCACATCTTACGATACACCCTCACTTCAGATGTTCCATAAGGCAAAGGGTATTTTGGTTCATCAAGGAAAGAGCACCACTAAGGTGTGGAGGGAAAAAAGAACAAATGCATGCTTGTATTTGTTCAAGTTCATTTGACTGAACTTCTGTTCTAAGGGCTAATTAAAAAGAAGTTGTAATTGGTTTCAGGATCAAACAATCAAGTTCCTCTAATTGAAAGAGAGGATATAATACTAGTGTAAAGTGAAAAGAGGAAAACAATGTGTGTTTTCAATCAGTTTAAACAGATGGCAGTAAGGGGATTAAAATTATATAGACATAATGTTGGATCATAGCTTTTTGTCAACATTTTGTCGACTTGATTCGACTGGTTAAATGCTGACTCCCTCTTTGAGCCCATATGGTAACAAAGGCAAATTAACCTTTTTAGATCACAGTACCAATCTGGCCCCTTACTCACAACATGATCCACAAAGTAAATTAGGAATAAAAACTTTTATAAAAAATAAAAAAGTTAACTAAAATGAATGAATCAAAAAAAACATTCGAAGATTTTGACACATTTGCTAAATAATTTATTGGGACGTTTAAGAAATTCTGTCCATATTTTTTTGTTTTGTTTTTGGCTCAGTCTGGGATTTTTAATTGTTTGATAATTCATCTCGGAGCTCTAATTTACCCCCTACTGTTGGCTTTGTATGTTGTACCATTTTGTTAAACATTCCACAGAATTCTAAATGAGCTGGTGACATAAAAAGCCTCTCTTCCAGCTAAAGCACCTATTTATGGGAACATTTGTTTGCCTTTTCATCAACATTAACCCTTTGGGCAAATGAGTGCCCATATGTGATATTTTCTGACCAAGGAGATTTTGAAAGTCTGCAAACAAAGTGCTCTGTGTCTGTGTTTTCCGCAGTGAATGTAGAAGCCTAATGCAACTTTTCTCTTCTTATTTTACATTGTTTTTTGTTGTTGTAAAGTTCAAACAGATTCCCTGGGTAGTCCGGTTATGGAAACAAAAAACGTTGACTTTGTTTTATCGGTTTTGTTAGAGAATTACATTTTAAGGAATTGTACAACATGTGAAAGGAAAGAGAGAATGACAACTGAGAACTGGGGAGGAATAAAATATTGAGATGAAAGAAACCAAATTAAAAGCATTTAATTATGAAAAACTTAATTTTAGTGAAAGTATCTGTGAATACTATATAACAGTTTTACTTAAAACACTGTTGTGGCCATTTTGAAGATGTGTCACATAATTATAATTTTTGTCAAATCAGAACCGCGCAAAGTAGAAACCGGCCTGAACATGTGTATCTAAATGGGATACATCAGCAGGTAGATTTATAAATAATAATAATAGTCAGCTAGTAATTAATTTTGACCCGCATTAGTTTAGTTTGTTTCAAAATATTCAAATGTTACAATAAAAATGCGTGGATATAAGAAAATTATAACATTACTTCGTACTTCAAAATGATTGATGTAAATAATAAAATATACAATACCCATTGATCTCTTTATATATCTATATAGAAAAATAGATTTTTCCATATATTTATGTATAGACATAATCAATAGCTAACTTGACAATGATCCTGCCCTAGATATGTCAGGGTTTAAACTTTAAGATAAAAAATGGTTCCTTTTTAAATCAGAGTCCAATGCTTTAACAATACACTCTGGGGATGAAAATGTGCCAACATAAAATTAAATCAATTTCTCATGCATAGTTGCATTTTCTAGATCTGCGATGCACTTTGGAGTACCAGACATGTATTTATAATCCACTTTGAGCCGTTTTTTTTTTTTTTCTGATGTGGCACTCCAGGTCCCCAATGTGTCCCTCTCCACCACTTCATATAATAACTACCTGCTGTTCTGATTCTTCCGCCCTGTCTGTCAAACAATTCGCCAATGGTTAGTATTATTTTACACCCTTGCTAATTTAGCCCCAGGAAGCCTATTAATTTCAGCAGAGCCTGTACTCTCCAGAGGCTATCGATATACAGCTTGTGTCCCATTATTTAGATATATTTACATCAGAGGTCCAAGAATAATGATAGTGTGTGGGTGAAACGCAGACCAACACGCTAGAAAACACAAACCTTAGCACGGCGACAACCTTTCCTCCATATTTATAATTTTGTGGCAGACAAAAATAAGTTTATAAGGCATGTAGGTGTTTTTGCCTTCATGCATCTTGGCATTGCAAGAAATATCCCGCTTTTACATTTTTTTTGTAAAATCTCAGACATGATTTTCTAGGGTCAAAAATGATGTCATTTCAAAGTGGTAACCCCATTCATAAAAGGCTAGTAATATTTTTTTAGTGAACGCAATGTGTAGATCCCACAGAATTAAAATATATTTATAACCTTCATTTGCCTTTAAAAGTTTCCACAAAAACTATTCTTAGTAGGGTCTCCCACATTTTGTTGCTCAAATCCGGAAAGATTTCTCGATGTAAACAAATTTTAATATTTGAGTGGTTGAGAAACTGGTTGTCCTAGCTATTAGATCATTGGCAACCATATCCAACGATAAATTAGTCTCATTTTGGGTGGACTTAAAAATAAATCCAATCAGGTCTACAATGAAAACCCCAGTAAATGTAGTTGTAGAAATAGATGTAATATGCTCACTATGTGATTTAAACTCACAAAAAAACAGTTTTATTCAAAAAAAGTCGCCAAAGACAAAATCGTGTAAAGGCATCAGCTTGGGTGAGTTCGAAACCCCAGAATCAACAGCGCCCTCAGATCAGGCGACAGGGATCGCCAGGCAGATCCAGTGGCTTTTCAGACATGGCACCGGTGGAATAAATCACAGGAAATTAACCCCTCTCGCTGTCTGGCGTAAGCACCAGATGGCGGAGCATATCCAAGCACAATAACAGCTGTCAGTTTCAAGGTAGCGCCTCACTAGTTGATTTTTTTTTCCCCCCTCCACACTTAGGGATGATGAGAGGAGTTTAGAACACGTAATGGCAAAACTGATTCGCTGTTTAAAGTGAAATGAACGCGCAGCCTGTGGCGGCAACCCTCCCAACAGTGGAGCCCAGTCGGAGTTGGGTGAAAATTGCACGTTGGCTGGAAGGGGCCTCGCCCATGCTCCCAATAACAATGGCAGGCGACTGGATGGGACGCAGTCCCCCGGGCCTGCTTCCACAGCCTTTCCCTTTAAATTAAGATTGAGCTCCCCAAATAAATTCCTCATTGTAGTGCCTCAATGCAGAAAAGTTGGATTTCACCAGGAGTGCTCACTTGCGATCTCTCTTCCCTCCCCACCGCCCCCCTCCGCCATCTACTTGTTTGTATTTTGTATTTTCTTTTCCATGGGGCTTAGGGACAAGGCACAGAGTCGTGCCATTTTCACGTATTCATGCCTGTACATTATAGCTTTGCCATCACAGTCAACGTGGGGGGAAAAAAGCCCCATGAGATAAACTTATAACAGAGCAAAAAATTCAAGAAAGGGAGGGAAATTGCTTTGCTAACACCAGCTAACATCTAGCATCTAACACTGCAGCTACAAGTTGAGTGCCCTTCTAAAGAACATCAGGAAAACGTGTATGATCGTGCTCTTGATTCCTTGTTGTGAGATTCCAGTTTACTCTGGGGCCATAATAAAAACGGTTTAAGGCTGCATGCAGTAGTTAATAAACGCTGAAGTGTAGCACTCCAAGCTAAGACAGGCACATTGTCAGAGAGAGTGATAATGGAATCCTTGTTGAAGCTAATATACAAGAGTGAAGGTCAATTCTCTCCTTAACACAGGACCGAGGCTATATATTTATTTATAGACTATCTGTGATAGTGTATTATGCATTGTTTTAAAAAGTTAAGTTGGTCATGGAGGAATTATACCTATACCTATAGTTCAAGGGGAACTGAAGTAACTTCTTTAAGCATAGTGTATGTTTGCAGTTTACATAATTTGATATTAATATGGGAATATGAACAAATGCTGTGTGTACGTAGTTACACATATTGAATCAGAACATTTTTGATATTCTTTTGAACATTCTGAATGTTAGGAAGAAATCCCATTGGGTTTAATTGCTTATAAAGAAACATAAATACAGTTACTTTCCTTTTAAAACAGTTGAAGGACTTTACTATTACATTTTCTGAAACCTACGTTATTGTTTTTATTATTTAAACTATATTATTTACTATATATTTCTACACTGCAGTTTAACTATACCAAATGTGTTTTGACATTGTAGCTTTGAAATTCACTTATATTCATAAAAATGTCTGCCAATTAAATGAACGTAAATGTAGCCAGACAACAGTGAGTTCGTCTGAAAGGGTTAGCTAAAGCAAACTAGCCAACAGCTAAATCAGCTGGTGAGACCCAACTAGCCAACAGCTAAATCAGCTGGTGAGACCCAACTAGCCAACAGCTAAATCAGCTGGGGCGACCCAACTAGCCAATAGCTAAATCAGCTGTTGCGACCCAACTAGCCAATAGCTAAATCAGCTGGTGTGACCGAATCGGCCAATCGCTAAATCAGCAGGGGTGACAAGGTAACATTTACCAGCCTTTGGCTTTGATTAGAAATTTGGCAAAATGTAGTTTGGCAGCTTCTGTTGTATTTCGTGTGAATTGCTAGTGAACTGAGACCAGAAGCCTTCTTTTAGGTAATGGTATTGGCTCTGTTTCTCATAAAAATGGGTTACTACTCTAAATTCTGTGATCAAATTAGAAGAAGGTGAATGTACATTTTCAAAATACACACAATTTAACATCAATGTGGTCATAATTAAAACTGATGGCCGTAACTGAATGCTATGACTGACAACACAATTTTTAATCGGTGTAAGTATAGTAAGCACAATTGAATTACAGTGTTTATGCCTCTAAAATTCTGAGCAACGTTTCCCCTACAAGGGGATCCCTATATTTTTTATTTTATATGGTCATGACATAGGCAAACATAAATGCTCACATGTGCAAAATTACCTCGAGGGTGAGGTGCTTGGCTTGAAAAAAAATGTAAATGCTAAGTAAATATCACAAAGCAAATTTTACATAAAGTTTTTTTTTTTGCAAGCGTTTTTTTTTTATTTGCATCTTTTAGTCTTTAGAAACTCTAAACCCCCCCCCCCCCAACATTTATTTTAAATGGTATCCTCCCCCCTAAAGATTAATTGAACCTGGAATAAAAGAAGATGGCTCCCAGGGGGTGGCCCACTGTTTGTTATTCATGTTGGTCTGAAAACGGCAACAGTAAATCCTCTAAGTTGTTGTTAAGCTGGGGGTATTACCATATGTGTGCCATTTCTATAGAGTGACAGACCCTCTGGATCAACTGGGGACTATTGATCCTGCAGCACTCCATTTCAAGTTAATTGTGCTTGAAATGAGGTGCACACACTCAAGCATACCTGCATTGGGAAGGGGTTTATTTATTTATATTTGCCAGGCTGTGGATAAACAGAAAATATTCAATTCACATGTCTTTTTTAATTTCTTTCAAAGGCAGACCCTGCTGAACTGCATGTATAGCGATGAGTCTTCTTTTCTCTCATTATCTAACAATTAGGTGGTGCATGATTGCTTATCAGTGTTATGTCCACGATTTGAGAGAGGACCTCACAAAAACGAGCATGTTACAACGAGATCGACGTTAATGCCCGGGGTTTTTTATTTTGGATGAAAGGCCAGCCTTTGTGGAGATGTAGGAGAACCAATTGTGGTCCACGACACATGGATTCTTGGGACATAAGGAAGAGAAGAACACTGGACAAATCTAAATTAAATCAATCTGACCAATGTTTTGAAGTGGCTGAGGAGGAAACGGGAGGAGGATATGGAGGTAAGAATATAAAAGCAGGTGTTCTTTTGTCAGGTTGATAGTAGAAGGCTAAAGGACGTGAATTACCAATGGTTTGAATAAAAACTACGTGAACAGAATGCTGTAGGTCAGCTGAGCCAAATGAAGCTAATGTTAGCTTGCAACTACAAATTATTGACTTAACTTACTGCCTAATACTATATAAAAACAAAATTAGCAGTTGATGGACCCGCTTATTAATTATACATAGATTACTTACTCCAATGGCTTATGTTGTTCAAAAAGGACAAAAATAAACCCTATCCCCTTGAATGTCATCATGTGAAATATTGAGTCGCATACAATTAAATATCCATGGTATCTTCCCAATCAAGCATTAATGCAAGCAAGTTCAGCCCACGGTTCCTCCCTGTCACAATGTCTTGCTAATGAGTAATATACGTATATTGCAGTAGATCATTAAAAACTAAAATAGTGATTTTGATTTTTTTAAGTGTCTGGTCACACCAGACTGACTGTTTTTCTGAACAGAATACTCGTAATGAAGTAGATTGAGTGCAGTATAATTGGCCAAGTTTGGAGCACAGAAATACAGTGCAGAGTATTATACATTCATTACATGGTTTATGTGTTGGATAATTGTCCACTAATGAATGTCACACCGGAACACATACATTTGTGGAGTCGTGTTGTGTACGGCAAACGTATACATTTAAAAAAATAATTAAGAGTGCTACTGTGCGATATATTTTTGACGTGTTGGAACGCAGAATTGAAAGTAATCTGTGATCACATCTATACACATTGCTGGGAAAACAATACTTGCTTTACTTTTACAGAATTACAGTTCTGAGAGATAAAAATGATTAGGCTTTTGCGATGAGCAGGGCAATAGGATGAAAGGAACAAACAAATTGCCAGTTAATGCACTGGGATAAAGGGACGTGTGATTGCTCTGTGGGTATATGTGGATACTACGACAACAATACCAGTGTATTTAAATTGATTTAATTGTGGGCTGTCACTGGCAGCGTGCTCAGGGACCATCAAAGGAAATAGCTAACAGTAGAGAAGCAGAGCGCAACTGGTCGCTGCTTCTTAGGACAGAGTTTAACCTGGTCCCATCGTGAAAGCACCAGGTAATCTTTGGCTAACAGGTGCCAGCTAGTGTGGCAATGTTCGAAGAGGACATTATCAGGTGATAAAGGCAGGTGCAGTCTATGAGGAGACAGGCGTGGTATTTTCTAGAGGTGTGTTGAGGCCTTTTCTGCTGCAAGAATATTATTGAGAACTGGAGGTCTCAACAAACTTATTATCATTGTTGCATTATAGGAGCAGTCTACCCCAACATGTCAAATTAGCCATCGGAAGTATTTGTTAGCTTGATAGGGTTGGTATCATTTCCCGTTGTAGCATATTGATTGTTATAGGATAGGTACATTTAGAACACATTTCAGACAAAATACACAGTAGTAGGTAAACTTTTTTTAACCATTCAAAGGGTTGGAAAAGAGATTGGTATTTACACCGCTTCAGATCCGTGGTAGCTAGGTATGCTAGCACCAAGGTGTTAAATCTGGTATGGGTTCTTTAGAGAACCTTTGGAAAGATGCATGGAAATATTTGGGGAGACTGAAGACCAGAGTCAAGCAACTACGTTTTGTAATTTCAGAGGTAATGAGCAGCATGCAGCGAGGCCGGCGAGCAGGGAATTTTGCAGGAGAGCAGACGAAACAGGAATAGGGCCTAGACCACGTGTGGACCAATGAGGACCGATGACAGCAGCTGTAGTGGCCTTCAAAGTCTCTGTGTCTGGGAGAAGAACAGTCTCTACAGAGGATCTGTTCTCAGAATCCACGAGGTTATTCTGTAGAAGGACACAATAAAGTCCGTTAGATGCAGCACTCCCTAAGGTTTTGGAGGCTAGGAAGTAGTTGCTGAGCAGTAAGGGGTGGAAAGTGGGCTTATTCAGCAGAAGAGTGACATGGACCTGCTTGGAGACAGTGGGAAAGCAGAGAGAGGTCAGAGAAGAGTTGACTTGGAAGGTGGTAAATTGGATTATGGTCCCCCTGGGTAAACACAGCCACTGACAGTAGGGAAAGAAGGAAAACATTCCAAGCTTGATTAATGCTGCCTTGATGAAGAAGAGGAGAAGAAGGATTGCTGCGCACTTGAGGAAATGTCTATGCACTAAGAATTAAACATTATTGCCAAGATAGCCTTTTTTTATCCAATCGCATTGCAAATGAGGGACTCAAGTACACCAATCCAAATTTGCAAACTTGCTGCTGTCTCTGTTTTAATTTACTTCTTCTGAAATATTGTTGTCCATATGGACCGCATAAGGTGCTCTACAGTTAAAGCTAAGCGCGCATTCCTGAATATCTAAGGGGGTGCACCCAGCCTCTCTCTGACTACCTTGATTCTAACAGTGTGAGCTCCAAGTTAACCAACCGTGACCAAACCGGAACGAAAGCCAAAACTGCCATAAAAACTGACCAGTCACCTGCCTTTCAGCAAGTTTGTCCCCTTTATGACAAAGATCCTTTTCTTAAAAGGGGAACTCAATATTAAGGGAAATGTTTTGAAGACACTTATGTACCTGCTCAAGGGGGATTTCTTTTGTAACTAAGTCCGTTTCTTGGTCAACTGTGGTAAACACTGAACATTTTATACACTGTGACCCAAAAGTAGGTGTAAGGAAGGCGATAATGGCTGGTAACCTAATTCATGATCCATGAAGCTTAAACCGTAAATCAGAAAAGACGGTCAGGGTGGAGTGGACCAAAACATTAGAAACTATACCCACTTTTGGGTTCAGCTATAATTATAATGATAATAATAATAATAATACTATAGCTGATGTTGTTATATATGGTACATTTAATCAAAGTAAATGCTAAATTAATTCATTTGATGTGAATTACATATTAATTAATATACCAGAAAAAAGAAAACTCACACACGGATTTGTAGGTTTGACAGATATAAATTAAATGTACATTATAAATTAGAAAACAAAATAAGCATGTTTGCATTTTTAAGCTGGATAAGCTCCATTACAGGACTAACAGTAGCACTTTTTAGATCAGACCTAAGATTACTGCAGGTTCAAAAGCCTGATAAAATCCCTGACAAAGAGAGCTAGCCACAGAGTAAGCCAATAGTCAGAATGAGGGGGAAATAAAAGGAATATCACTGCTCCCTCCGCTGGAATTAACGCCACTCTGCAGGGAGACCAGCAAACTGGCCCCCAAACAAACCTCATCTTTCTAAGTAATTACTTTTCTGTTCTGTGGACTTGGGCGCTTATAAGCCTATTTCTGTTACAATATTAGGTATAAACAAGAGAAAGTGTGTAATGGATCACATTAAACAGGCAGGCATATTGAGGCAGGATTTAATTTGCATGCCAGATTAGCTTGCCATTGGTGGGGCACTGCCTCGGGACATCCTCTTCATTAATAGGATCTTGTCCCTTAAAATCCATTAAGTCAATTGAGCGAACCTGCATATAATCTGATTTCAAATCCACCATGAAAATGCTTAACCAGTAGCCTCCTGGCAGGATACTGGGACAAGGAATTTGACCTGGGAACCCCACACGTGGTGGAACGGCCTTTATTCACCAAGTGCAATGCAGGGCGCACACTTTCCTCTTGGGAGCAAAACATGGATATTCCTGGTTATTCCTGGTGCCCGAACAACGCTAAAAATAAAGACAGTGACATTTGTTTCACAAGCAAATATCTCAAACAACTGTGGTGCCATTAATATAAAAGTTATCGAGATTTTAGTTTTTAGGTAAGTCTTTTGATCACTTCATCCTATCAAATGGTTAACACATTGAATAAAAGTACAACCTTCTGACTAAAATTTCAAGGAACACAACAACAGCACAACAACAACAACAACGACAACAACGACGACAACAAAAGGATAGGAAAAACAACAAATCAAATTTGTGGAAAGAATTAAGTGTCAAGTTGACCTAAATCCTTGTTTGTGAGCCTGGCCAACCTGCAAGGCGAGCGCTGCTGGAGGCTCTTTGCTCTGTGCTCTCCAAACACAAGGGCTGACATGGTCAGGGTCACGCCTGAGTGCTCTGACTTGCCTGAGATTTACACAGTGTACACACTCTCAGCTGGGGCGACCAGGGGGTAGACAGCCTGAAAGGGAGATGCACACTCTCCAGCAGAGGAATACGCTTTGCTGTGGGGAGAAGCACTTTTATAATTGGGAAGGGAAACTGAAGAGGGGCCGAAAGGAGCCTTTGCAAATTTTAACCGACGGGCTGAGCTCCCCCGATCATTCATAAAAGGATAAGCGTGGAGGTTTTATGCAGCAGAAATAAATGAAGAAAAAATATTTCCTTTGAGTGCGCAGTGTGTCTTCCATGTGAAAACAGTATGTGGTGTGCGAGCCACTGGTGCCCCTCGTTTTAATAGTTTTTTTCTTCCTGTAGGGGCAACATCTAGAGAGCTATTTCATTAGTTTCAATGTGATTAGAATCTAAAGAGGTACATTATGAGATTAACCATTCTCACTTAAATTGACAATTCATTCAATTAATGTAGTAATTCATAGAAGAAGAAAAAATGTAATAGAGCAAATAGAAGGAGAAAAAAAACAGGAAGTCATTTCCAACCAGACTGGTCTTATAAGAAATTATTTAATGAAATTAAATAAAGGCAGTTTATAGGACATTTTTAAAACTGGCTGGTGTATACGTATTGCCATCCAGCCAGTATGTTTATTAAATAAAATTATGAATTAATTAAAACATTGGTGTGACACTGTTGCTGAGAAGTTAATTTTTAAATGTATTTTAGTGAAGAAATAATGGTCCCCATGCATAAACATGCTGCCTTCTTGCCAACAGTCTGAAAACCATGAACCACTCAGTATCGTTGGGTTAAAGCACGCTGTTAAACCATGTGTCTACCATCTTTTCAGGCTCTTAAGCACCGGTGGCAGGTGGGTTAAAAATCCTATCCACAAAATAGATTTTTAAAGAATTTTTATTGTATGGTTAGTCTTAATTGATATATATAATTAAAAAATCAGCCCAAAAAATACTCTGCAAAAATCCAGTTATTTTTTAAATTGGTTGATTCAGAATGATGACATTTCTGAGAAATATTTGCTTTAAAAAAAACAAAACAAACCTAAAAGTAGTACATTCAAGAATTAAGACAGGTCAAAGGTTAACTGAAAAAAAATGTGTATATTCACTGTATGAATGTATTGTGCTTTTAATCAGTGGTACTCACACTAAGACCATGGCTGGTCAGAAGATGATTTGCGACCAAATATATTCTTATATTCTAGTTACAGTGAACTAGCACAGTAGACACTGGACCACGTTGTAAATGGAAACATGCAAAAAAAAAAAAAAAATTATCTGTACGAGTACTGCTCACATTAAGCTATTTTAACTATTTTGCCATTTAGAAAAAGTCTATTAACTATCATGAGGATTAAGTGTTTAAAAGGAATTAGAAAAAGGAGCCTATAAATTCATTTGATAATTCAATTTTATAAATGAGTGAGCAATGAGCAATGTACACACTTAGTTCAGTTTTATCATCCTTACCCTGAGATTTTGTCTCTAAGAGACCCTGGTTCACATTTGTTTAGCAACTGTGACATTTTTTAGGATATGCTGTATATTGCGATAGGTGGAAATGGATATATCTGATTATAGCAATAATTAGATTTTAATATGCCTGTGTCAAGTCAAAACCGAAACCTGATCATCTTCTTGAGGTGGTCCTGAGAAATACCAGTTTCTTAATATCTTAACGTCAAAAGCAAACAGTTTTGCAAAACTGTAGACCACCCGTGGGTGGCTGCACATAGAGGCTTTTTCACCGGTGTAAGACCCGCTCGTTAAAATCTACCAGTAACGTCAGCACAAACATTCATACAAACAGTCGTGAATAAAAAGCTGAACACAAACTCAATAAGCAGGCACTGATCCAAACGTCTGTCGCCTTGTCAGTTCCATTAAGACTTTAATGTAGCAACATCTCCACGGTGAAAACACATTCCTTTGGAACAGCTGATTAGAAATATAGCAGTAAGTGATTCAGCAAAGAAATTTAGTACAGTATACTGACACCGTGTAAATACATATTGGACTGAAAAGTTGTTAGTGTGTGTTCTTCCCGTGCTCCGTCTCAGTAGAACCAAAACAACATGGTTTTGCTCTCTAAAGGATGAACGGATTCCTTCTGAATCCCCCAAAAGGAAAGGGAAATCGAACAGCTGCCCATCTCTTGCATCTCATGGTGCACCCGAAAACTCGATGTTGACACTGTACTACATCCGCGCTCTAATTCTGATCTGCATCTTATTACCACTGAGCACCGTTCGAAGATTTGTACACAGTACATGCTTTAAAACAGCGAGGGTGGGGGTGTTTTTGCAATCCTGCTTTTAAAATAAAAAGTCTCCTGGTGCAATGTTGTATCAACAACATCTTGCAGGTCCGAGATACGTTCTCCTCTTCCACGTGAATAGCCCAAACTGCAGCATGCCCCTCTCTGGATTAATCAAACGTTTGATCTCCCAGACGAAAACCTGAAAGGTGGGCCTGTCGCCGTTGCCTGACTCGCCCCTGTCTCGCGAGTCAGACACGGTGCGTTCGTCCCTGCAGTGAATTACAGCTGTAATTTAATTTTTAAAACGCCGTGAACACACACACACACACACACACACACACACAAAAAGAACTACACTGCAGGAGGCAATTAGCCGCATTTCTCCTCCAGGACATCACTTTTTCCTAACCTTTGCAGAATGGTTATGTCAAAGGATTTGTCCCCTCCGCTGTGAGGTCTTCTCAGCTTTTTCAAAATACACAATAGGAAGAAAAGAAAAAAAATTTAAATCCTCCGCTGAGGATTTAGGCACTTATATAACTCCCAATTATGAAAACTTCTGGGAGCTGCCTCACAGCCCTCTGCACTGTTTATATGACTCACAAATATCTAATACTGAACAGTGTATAATGCCAGTATGCCCACATGACTGCGGAAAAGGCTCTTTCACTTTCTGCCCCACTGAGTCGGGGCATAATGGGCAGCTTGAAAGGCTGCAAGCTTAAACTAGCGGTGTTAACAAAGCCTCGGTGGCCTGCGAGGGAAAACGCGCGTCCCGGGAAGTTGCCAAAAACTCATTTCCAGGCGCACTCAGTATTCTCTTTAAACCACCCTGACACTGCCAAAGTGCGCCCAACGTCTCCGCAACACACCCTCTTGACAGCCAAAACGAAAATCGTGGAATAAACAACGCTAAATACATTTCACCAAATGCGTTCGTATCATCTTCTTATTTTTTCCAAGCAAACGTGTAGAAGGTTTACATGCTTTTTTTTTTGTGTTCTTGAAACAAGAATGACACCAGCAGCTTGGGCAGTATGCTAATGTGTTATGGCACATTTCTGGTACATTTGGGGTCACGTCAGGGCTCAGAAAACATAATGGTGCTATGGGCCCATAAAGTACATATGGATATGAGTACAGCTGTCACTAATCATCATTCCTTTACATTTACTCTTAATGCAACTAGAAATGTAGCAGCCACTGTTGACAACTCTACCTGGAAACAATGTTTGGCCGCCGTTAGCTCACAGGCACCAACGTCCTTGTATGAGACACACACACACACACACACACACACACACATATATATATATATATATATATATATATACACATGTATCTCTCCAGAATTCATGACTCAGACATTGAGGCAAACAATAGTCGTTAATAAATCAAACAAGCTAGAATTGTGGGAGAAATTGGATGGTTCTGAACATAAATATCTGATACCTCTCAACAGCCAGACCAAACAAATAACTGGGTTACACAGACTTTGCACTGTCACATTTAAAAGCACAGTTAAAGACGTAACCTACTCAAAGGCAGTCCCTTCTGGAATTTTTCTACTTTGTTAAACATTTTTTTATTCCATGGAAGGTGCCAGGATTAAACTGTTATGTCCCAATAGTTGCATTTGGTACATTTACTATATGTTACTATGCAAACACTCCCATATAATTAAATTATAAGGTACTAGATAACAAGATATAAGCACACAAAGCGTCAAAATGAGCAAAACCTGAGAAATATTGTCTATTCCATGCAGGTCAGGGGACAAACATGATACACCTGAAGTACTCCAGGTGGAATTTCTGGCATTTGCTTGAATGTGGAACGCGGGGGGGGGGGGGGGGGGGGGGGGGGGGGGGGGGGGGGGGGGGGGGGGGGGGGGGGGGGG
>JAOYSI010000011.1:1414017-1427248 GCA_025775065.1 Hiodon alosoides | reverse complement strand
CCCCCCCCAATCAGCTGATAGGCGTCAGCTGAGTCCGTGATTGCCGGAGAGAGAGTGTACCGCCCTTCCAGGACCTGTCCCCGCTTTTGACTGGGGAGTAGCTTCTGTCGCCTCTGTCGTCCGTAAGCCCCGGGTTTGCCACAATATGTAATCAACAGTTTGTGTTTACATGGGGGGGGCGCCATGTTTTCAAAGTAAAATCTATATATTATTTTGTAAGTCAATTTTAAGGTGTACCTGCTGAATTTATAAATGTGAACTATTTATGAGCCTTCATTAAAAATGGCCAGTGTGCATAGTAAAGGGGGCATGGTTTCTATGCTTTTAAATAATGTAATTTCCAAAAATAATTATACTTAGTGTAAGAAGTTATACTTCTTTTAGCCTAATCACTTTACAGCATGCAAAATATGTTGTAGTGTAATAAACAAAACAAAAAAAATGATTTATATGGCCACCTGGCTACCTATACTATTCACCTCCCTAATATAAGTTGTTTCCATCTGGGCTATTGATGTATCATAAAGTACACTAACTGTAAAATTTCACACCCCAGATCTGCTGTGCCGACAATTTAATGGGTCAAAAATTTTGCCTAAAATAAATTTTAAAAACTTGCCAGTCTGTCTTACTAAAGCCTATGTGAGTTAGATATTTATTGTGGCAAACTGTGGTTTCGAATCGTGTCGATCTGCAAAGATTTCCCTTTTCTATAAAGAGAGAGGTTGTTATCGCAACCTGTGTGTCTAGTCAAATCAGCAGCCCATGTACATATAGGGTGTTCTGTTCTGTCTCTTAACGAAATCCTCAGTCGCATCGCTTCCACAATTGTAGCAACATATACCTTAGCCATGTTAGAATCGCTGTCATCGGGTTCCAAATAAGGAGCTCTGCATACCTGTAATATTAATTCCTGTGAGTATATTTAATCTTTTAATCCAACGTTTTGATGATGATGCCAAAACTGTTTTTAGTGTTATTGTCTGGGAATGTCTTGAAGATGTACATGTACAACTGCTTTTCACAAACAAAATGCTTGTTCTCTATTTTTATATACGGCCCAATAAATGTGAAACGGTGGTTTGGATTATATTCTCAAAAGAAAGAGTAAGGTATAGATTTATTATAAGAAACTTACAAGAAAATGGAGCGAGTGGCAGGTATTAGGTACTGTCATTTAGTTTCTCTGTACTTGGTATACAAGTCAAATTTTTTGTATTTGATTTTCATAGTACAGATTTGTTGTAAAATGTATTTGATTCGAGTTCTGTGGATGCTTGTCTCTTTTGTAAATGCAATTTTACAAAGAATGTTTTATATCTTGTAGATACAAATATTTAGTTACCAAAATATTTCTTCTGTAAATATTAGTAGTGTACTCAAGCAGTTATTGATAAGATATTGTTTTAGAGTGGGATGAGACTTGATTTCCTGTAGATGGCAGGAGAATATTGTTGAAAGTTCCAATAATTGTTACACTCAGAGCAACTTGTTATTGAGCTGGTTTTTCTTCAACGTCTTCAACGGGTTTGCCTTTGCTTTATGCTCATAAATTTAAAAATGCCTGCATGCAAACAAATTATGGTGTCATTTCCTCCAATGGTGTGGGCGAACGTTTCACTTCACTATGTGGCTTTATTTTTGTTAGCGTTCGCTGGCGCAGCACTGTTTTCTTAACCAATTGTAGCTGTTCATCCTGTCAGGACCTGCAGAAGTGTATGATTAAAAAGATTTTGAAAGCACAATATTTAATATTTTTTCCAGATTTAGGTCCCCCCTCCCTTGGTTTAAAAATATTATTGAACACCTATTGCAAGTTTTACCTTCTTTCAGGTTCTTAATTATGTTTCCCAACCATTGGTAGCTGTTGTGGGCTACCAAGGTTATTATTTTAAAATATAAACTTTGGCAACTCACTAATCAATTTTTAGAGCACTACAATTAATGGATATTTATTTTTATGAGCTGAAGAACTATGATACTTATATATAATGCCTCGTGTGCCCATAAAGACTGTTGAAATATCTGGGAAATTGATTTATAATAATTATCCCTTAATGTCTTTCACTTTTGTTCTTTGAAAGATGAGGTATTTCCTCGTACACGTTCTTAAATTAAAAAAATGCCTCTCTCTATAAACAAGGCAGCTAAACATTTAAAACATTTATAAACATTTTTGCGCTTTCAACCAAATTTATTTACCAGTAAGTGGGTGTCACTCAATAAGATAGACCTGGCGAGTTTTTAATGGTCAATGACAGGAATTAAAAGAGGGCAGCTCTGCCTCATCGCCACGAAGGATATCCTTTATCCCTTACTGTGGCTGTTCAGTAAGGAGATGACTATACACAAAATACACAAGTAATATTTGCATAGTTTTTAGCATTTTATTTAAGAACTTTCTGCAGAAAATTTTGAATTCTTTTTCAGAAAGAGCTACTCAAATTCACAACCAGTGCTCAATACAGCATAATATCAGACTAATGTTGAAAACACCAGATAAAGCAGACTAAATCTCTTCAAGATTAAAAAAAAAAAAAAGAAATCTGCAGATTTTGTCTACAAGAACACAGACACTAACAGGTGATTCTGTTTTACTTTTTTTTTCTTCCAAAAAACATTTTAACAAAGCGAGGTTAAGTACCAGATGAGGAAATCGTGCAGATTGTTGAATGTTGACCCTTATGTATTTTATTTCAATCAAGTTGAATGATTTTACAAGCAGCGTTTATTTTTGTCTGTACTTAAAATAACCAGTACAAGGTGACTTTGTTGGATTTACGAGTAAGTAAACCAGTTCTAGGACATTGCTCAACAACAACACAGGCATTCCCATGTAAATGTTCAATAAACTCAGTCTCCCAGATTAGCACATATTTGGCACTGTAAAATAGTTTTGAACGCCATCATTTGCCTTTCAAATGAGTTCAATGGATTTCCTAAATCCCAATAATCTGGAGTTGCACTTTACATAATACTCCATGTATAATTTGTATGTACCATTTTTGATTACAAATTTCACAATTTGGGAACTAATGCATTGATAAAAGTGAGCGTTTGACAATTTTGAATAAGAACAGATTTTTGCTTAAAAAATGTCTCCCATGCCATCCACAATATTTCAAATCCATAAAACCAACATTACCAGAGTCTGTTTAGATTTATAACGATCATTAAACAACCAGCAAGATCCAAGGCTAT
Source organism: Hiodon alosoides (assembly GCA_025775065.1). Taxonomy (NCBI): domain Eukaryota; kingdom Metazoa; phylum Chordata; class Actinopteri; order Hiodontiformes; family Hiodontidae; genus Hiodon; species Hiodon alosoides. The sequence goes on along the minus strand of JAOYSI010000011.1, from coordinate 1,424,047 downwards.
GAAAGACTATTTTATTTTCACTAGACCTAAGCAATAGATGACAATGGGGGAGTTTACTCTGTAGCCTTCATTAAGTTTTAACCTCTTATACTCATAATATTGGACTATTTAAATATTAATATTAATATTGATTAATTAATATTAATTAATTGAATATTTGTAGTTTTGCTTAATAGCCGTTGAAACATCTGTGTACAGTGTATAGTCAAATTTAATAAAATTAGCACGACACAGGCGACAAATGGGTATTTCCCAGAATGTATATGAAATATAAAAATTATCAATAAACAATATAGAAAAGATGCAAACTGTATAAAATACTAATAAAATACTGTACACAAAACACAAATATAACACAAAAATCATGACACATTTAATCCAAAATTAAAAGAAGTCATTTGACAAAATAAAAGAAATACTTGACAATGCGTGTGAGCAATGACCCAAAGTGCATCGCTTTGTCTTCGTACATCTATGTTTTGTGTACAGCACTTCACTCTGAAGATCAATCGCCAGCATCAGAAACAAGCATTCTTGTGAAACTTTTTGTTTCGATTCATTCCTAAAAACCACCAAATCCGTGTAACGCTTTTGTCACACTGCCATTAAGTCCAGCTCACTTTGTATATTTATCATTAAAACATAACTAATTGGGTCACAGTTAGAGTTATCACCTTTTATTTTATTTTTCTTTTGTGGGGGGCTGCCATAACATATGAATTCTGGGTGACGCACTGTACAATGAGAACAACATCCTAACATCCTACATTACTGATTATTCCCAGAGACGAGCGTCCTTATGAACTCTCCCATGGGAAATCACAGACGAAAACCTGGGATATACAGTCTCCTGTATCTCAAATTGAAAAAGTTTTGGCATCTGTTACACAGGGTTTCACTAAAAATATTTAAAATCTTTGTCATTTCTGACATTTGTATGACTGATATTCAATCAGACATAATTTCCCAATGAAGATACATAAGGCAATTTACAAGGGGTCGTTACATGTCTGATAACGTCGTGAGGAATATCGGGCAGTAATTCCTGCTAGATCACTTCATACAAAGTTGTGCTTTGGGAATATTGTTCTTTTTCACCTGCAGCTAGATAACTGCATACTGAGTACAATGCTTTTCAACCAAAAGAACGCTCAATATCAAGACCTCCGATGGCACCAGTTAATTTCAGCAGACAAGATAATACACAATGACGACTTGCAGATGAAACAGACTGGAAAAATGGGTGGTTTCTGAGGCCTATGAATGTTGTCATGCGCAAGTTGCTCCATAGTCCACACGTGCACACAAACACATAGTGAAGCCCCTTAGCAACACCACGGCAACAGTCTCCCAATCAGAACTCCTGAAGTCCTAGTCGTACCTTCCCTTTATCATCATGTTCAACAAAGGTCCGACCTGCGGAAGAGAGAGAAAGGGCACCGATTACAATATTGATTTACTGATTACATCAATTCATTAAATATTTGATATTATACTGAATGTGATTCGTGGTTAAAATGTTGGTCATGTTCCCGAATGACCCTTTCTGGTGGAGGTCACATGCAGCCGTTTTTTTACATACCGTAGCACATAACTGCAGTGTTCCTCAAGAGAATTAATGCAGTTTTAAAGGCAAAGGGCGGTCACACCAAATATCGATATTATTTTTATTTTTACCGTTTACTGCCCTTTATAGTATTTATTTATCTATTTATTTATTTTATTATATACTTTCCATGACATTGTTTTTAAAAGCATCTTCAATTTGCTGATTTTTTTTTCCCCCATGTGCCTAAGACTTTTGCACAAATCACAGATTGCAAAATCTTTATTTATTTTATTTATTCAGAAAATCATGGAAAATATTTGATACCATTGAAATAAGTTTTTTTGCCCTCAACAAGAAATACCCAATTGGTATTGCTGTTTATGGTTGTTACATACAGTGTAAATGTATGTTAATAAATTTGGGCCCCTGTATGAGATACTTCCTCGTGTTTCATTTGATTCCATGTTTTGAGGTACAACCTTATTCAGGTTGGAGAAAGCTTAACTGATGTTGTACACTTGAGCGCACCTCGTGTGGGTCGCCCAAAGCTTCTCCCAGCATTTTTTCTATGTTCCGCATGATGGCCACCTTCTGATGGGACTTCAATGGATACTCTATCCTCTTTGGAGTAGGTGCTCCCTGTGTGTAGGATTGGGGGGAGGAGGGGGTATTTTCAGTTCATCTGGTAAATAAATGGTGTCAGATAATGTATTACAGTAGTATACAAATGCACTTACGATTACGTACCTTGTACCAGAAATTAACTGTAATAGTGACTCCTCCCTTTAACAAGGACTCAATGTGATGCCACCTATGAAACACGACAAATGAAGAACAAACCAGAAATATAGAAAGGAATTCAGACTTGGCTGAGCGGCTCACTAAAATGTGTTGATGCACGAGACATTCACCATTGATGAAAAGACTGAACTGAATGATATTGTACTAATTGGTGATCAGAACCTGTATGGTAGTGTTGAAGAACGTTCTTAATAACACGGTTTAATCACTGTTCAGCAAAGGCATTTTCTTGTCAGAGAGAGAGATTGAATGGAAGTGAACACACAAGCAGACTTGGAGAAACAGATTATTTACAGCCCCATAGTGCAGCGTTTACCAGTCCTGTTCCTGGTGGCATGCTGGTTTGCTGGTTTTCCTTCTAACAGAGTGGCTAATTGCTTAATTGAACCCTTGGTTGGACTAATAAAGTCATTAACAGCAGTTACCCATTATTTAACTTTTTGTAAATGTTTTATTTTATTAGAACAAGTAAAATTATTTAGGCTGAGCTATAAACACCTGGATCACCACAGCAGATAACCTAATTTTTCAGTTAAACTTCTCAGATGTGACTGCGCTAAATCTTAGAAAGAAAGTAAAAAGCAGTTCTTACCAGTACATTGGGATGTAGAGCACATCTCCTGGGCCTACCACTGTCTCATATCCAACTACATTTTTGAAATTAGGGAACTTTTCAAAGTCAGGTTTTTCAAAATCAACCTAAAATAACAGAAAAGGCTGTGTAGTACCATTAATGATATTAAGTATTTAAAAAATGTGTTTCGTTCATACTTGTAATTACACTATTCATTACAGTGCCGGTGATTTTACTCTCAGGTCTTACCTGACTCTGCCTGTCACATGGATGATGAACAGGGAATGGGTAAAGACATTCAAACTGGTCAGGTGGAAACAGAATACATCTCTTGTGACCTTTAATTTGCGCAAAAAAGTTCTGTTGTTCATCATAGTGTGCTGGAGTAACATTTCCTACCAAGACAAAAAGGAGAGTTGCATGGTTATTGTTGTGCTATTGATAAAATCTTCCTTTGCACCATTTTATTCAAGAATTTAAGTGACAATTATGGATTAACCAACTATGGTGGAGATGGTAAGAAAAGTCAAACTTGATGTGATCTAGTGAACAACTGAATCTTAATAATACTTTTTTACATTAATGACGACTTATGAAGTGATTTTAATTGTCACGCTCCATGTTAAATTCCATTTGTATACACCCAGATAATAAAAATATTAGCATCATTAAATTATCGATGATTTGACCAACAACAAGGTTTTGAACATTTAAAGGACTTTTTAATGACGGCTTGTTGATTGTGTGTGAAAATAAGGCCTCCATGCCATACCTTCCATGCCTATGAGCAGCAGGTTTGAAGTTAGCTGTCCCCAGTTGTGCTTGGCTTGCTGTTTGTTGATCCAGTTCCAGTTGAAACCCAGAAAATCCACAACGATTTTTCTTCCTACTGTATCATTCAGTGTTTGCTGTAAGTATACCCTGAAAACGTCCAAACATAGTAAAATAAAAATTGTCATCAATTAACATAGCAAAGTTTTGAAAGTCATACAGATTCCCCACGGCTAACCTACTAATACAGCTTTACTTGTCTTTCTAAATATAGTCTTATCAGGTTTTCACCTTTAATTACGCGTTTCGTTAAATCGGCACAGCCTTATCACTTTGACTTACAAAAATCAATAGGGAAAGCAGGAAAGAGTTAGAAATTCACAGGAGACACAGTGCAGCCTGTCTGCGTTTCTGTTAAAGCCAAGATCTAACACATCAGAACTGCTGTATGTGTTCTAGCTGACCATGACTGTTTCACCATGTCCCAGAGCATCTGTATTCCCTGAATTTGATTTCATGTACCCAAACTCTTTCCAAAACACACAAACGTACAAAGCAAACATTATGAAGATGGTAACAACAAGGCACTTGGGTCACTTGCTTTTTCTATAATATTTCTACAAGATCCATATTTTACAAATGTATAGAATGAAGACCAACAGTCTCCCAAGTGGCTCAGTTAGTAAAGTCACTTGCCCAGGCTCAAACTGAGCCCAATGATCTGAAATTTGCAGGTTAAAATCCCTAGCAAAAAAGTGCCAATTGTGACTGGGGGCTGAGAGGGAATTGGCTGGGCTCCTATTGGTTTGTCGCTAACCAGCTCCTCCTGTCGGCTTCCTGTGTGCCTGTATGCTAGCAGTGCCGCCAAGAAGGACGTGCCTCTCCTCCAATCAGTGCTGTGAAGCCTACATTGTGAAAAGAGATGGGTGGCTCAAAGGCAATACTCCCATACCATCCTCGTATGTGGTGGCAGTATCTGAGCCAATATGCATTTGCACAATTGGAAATTCCAAACTGGAGCGAAATCACCAAAATAATTCCAAATTCTTACGGAATTGCTAAACAAAAAATCAAAACCTTCAGTTTATTTTTCTTATAATTACACAAATTATAAAACATAACTCTAAACATATTTTTCCAAGTACACAACAGTCCCTGTTCTGCCAGTCCAACACGAGACAAAAATATGAAATTATTACCTCTCCTCTCCACCCGTTTCTTCCATTTCATGCATTTTCTGTACAAATTCTGAAAATTTCATTTCCATTCGTTGAGATTTAGGAATAAAGTTCTCAACGTTTGTCATTTTCTTTTCGTCGTAGTATAGGAATTTGTGGTTTTGAGCCATGTAGACAGAGAAATCTCCATTCCCTATATTTTCGTGCAAGTAGTTGATGTCCCATTTGAGTGCTGGATATACTAGATTGGTATCTGTTAAAACAACTGGCTCCTGGAAAACAGAAAACAGAACCAATTATTTAGAAACTGGGTCATTAAAGGCAAATAGCCCCTTTACATTGTGAGTGCATATAAAAGTCAAAATAAATAAGATCTAATAAATTATAATAAAGTAATTGTCCTTTCACTGAAATACTTCACTGATCATGAGATCCCAAAAGCTCACTCTAGACTGCTAGATGTAGACACATCTCACGTACTTCTGACACTAATGCAAAGTCCCTGAAGGATCTTACAGTCACAGCTACATCCAAACACCGGTCAGCTGGTGCCAAAATAAGTGGAGTTACTCCCTAAATAAAAGGCCCAGGCCTCGCAGCAGGGCTTCAGGTTTTCTGCAATATTTAGTAAGGGCTGTCTAACTCGTTATAAATTCAGTGTATTGTATACTTCCTCAAGGAGCACTTGTCAGTGTACATTCTTGCAGCACTTACAGTCATACCATAGGACATTTTAGTTTGATTTTTACATCAAACTTTTTCATCCAATGTACTGTGGCAGAGGGTTACAAAAAGTCATTATCTTTATTTATATTATTTACATTAGAGCATTTTACAACTAATACGTTACAACTAATTCTGTGCTGTTCCACAAAGCACAGACCATATTCCAGAAGGGAATCAAATAAAAAGAACAGCTGGGTCGCTGCATAAAATCCTGGATGGTTGGATGGTTGACGAACAGTGCATTACAGGCACTAATAGGCATTCACTGAGAAATGTGTTTCATTTAGAATGGCTGTAGACCTAGATAGAATTTTTAGTATGATATTCTGTTAATTTCCTCACAATGAGCAAGTGCAATCATTCTGGTCAGTTTACTGAAAGGATTGACTCGATTTTGTATTAATTATGCATGGAATTTAAATTGTGAAGTTAATATTAATGCAAACTAGCGGTTTTAAATAACTAAATAAATAATGAATAAATAATAAATAATCCTGAGTGTTAAATGAAGTAGATGAGGCATACTCCTAATGCATTATAGCTTAAATGTAGCTTTACGTGCATTATGAAGAAGTGACTAAAAATAAAATTAATAAATAAAATGCACTAACCATTACAAGTATCCTTTATTTTAAAATCGGGCTTTGATTAATACTATGTGGATGCTGGAGTTTTTAAGACCAGTATAAATAAAACACAGAAATAACTAATTTCACGAATTAAAAAAATGAACCACACGAATCATGACCAATTACAGTTCACCATTAAATTGTTCTGATGCTTTTTGGAAGCAAGTGCAAAGCATGTGCTACGTGACTAAAAGAACGTAGCCTCTCTGACCACGTGGGCTACCGGAGCACAGTTCTGCGCGTTCCACAGCTCACCCGCTTCCCTAAAACCCCCACGCGAACAAGCAACACTTAAGCAGGCGATGAACACCCATCTTTTAAGCAAAGGCCGGAGCTTCGTAGATGTTTTACGTACAATTAAAGGTTTAACTATTAGCCTCGACGCTGTTGTGGCGTTCTGTTTTCGTCGTCTTAGGCGATCGATTTAGTGACTCGCTACAAAAAGGTATAATAATATATTCAGTCGGTTTTTAACAAAAAAAGTGATAGCTCGCTTGCACTTACTTAATAATTTGATTCATTTTCTCAAATTTCTCTTTATCCTCACTGCAGTACAGTAAAAGATGTTCTAATTTGCAAGCACCGTTCATCATATCACTCATATTTAGAATATTCCAACATTTTGTCACCAATGTAGGCTATAACTTTTGAATCAAAATTGTTTCAAACTTGAAATAAATAAAGCAGTTATTCTTGAATTATGGCCCAAACGTATTTGTTTGTTTTTTGATAGGCATGGGAATAACCCGCGTTGTTAGTAATTTCAATATTTATAGACAAGAATTGTACAGAATTGTTAATAATGCGATTTTTTTGTTGTTATTGTGATATAGTGTGTTCCATTGTGAACATTTTAATAAATTAATAGGCAAAATTCAGATATGTGTAGCTGTGAAGACTACCTTCAACGGAAACGGAGTTTCTTTCATATTGACCCTAATCCGTTCAAAAGAGTTCAATAACTGAACAAAGTACATTTATATAAAGAATATGATTTTAATTATATCTACAGACCGCGGTCAGAAAACAGATACTATTTAAGCCCTGATGAAATTGTCCATGCCAAACAATCCAAAAATTTAAACTCCCCATTACGAAACAAAAAGGTAATATTAAATATTAAATTATAAGGCCTTATTTTATCAGGAAAACATGCCTGCAATCTACTTTCAGAGACAAAACGTTACGCGTTTAGAAGGTATTCAGCTCTAACATAAAAACCATATAAATTGAAAGGTAAAAACCAGGAACATAATAATCCAACATGGTCAGGCCAATTCGAAGTAAACAAGTGGCTAATAAATTCCAAACGTCACTTCAACCGAGTAGTTAACATAAATATTTTTTATTCCAAGTGTGCCCTTATGAAACAAATCAATGACTAATGCAACCAACTGTTTCACTGACGTAAAACAAGCATAAACTGTCGATCAAATCAATCTAAAATTACTTGATAAGGATTAAAAGTAGGTTAGACAGCCAGGCACTATAATTCAAACTTCAAATTGAGATTACTTTGGAAGTAGCTAGTTATTTCCGTAGCAATACGGCACAGCCGTAAATAACGAGCTCTATAGCTAGTAATAGTTGTTTTATAGTACCTTATAGCCAATTAACGCGTTAACGAGGTGTCTACAGCAGTACAGCTGACTGGTTAAGTTCTACTCAGTATAAATAAGACCAAATGTAACACGCTAACGAGTCCAAAGAGCAACTTGCGATACAAATTGTTAAGGATGACCTGTTATTTACGTAAACTGTTAAATTAAGCAGGTGCTCAGCAAGCTAGATTTCGATGACCACTACAATAGCTTGATCGCTAACCAAAAATCAACAGTCGCAGTTTTAACAAAACTGTTCGTTAAATACCTCATTGCTAATTAGCATCTCAGCTCTGGGGTCGGTGTGAGAGAGTCTTGGAATGGGTCGGGTTTGAAAAGAATACTTTCGGAGCTGTGACTCGTTCCATTCCGAACTGTGGACTTCTGAAAATGTGGTACCAGTTTCTGCACCCGATGTATCTGCTTCAATCACCTCGGTCGCCTTTGCCATACCGGTGAACCTACGGCTGAACTGCTTTTAAATTGCGTTGTGGTTAGCTAGATTGATAACAAACCAAGTGACTTTTAAGTCCGATAACCACTTAAGCTAAGGGTTGTCATTTAAAAATAGCTAAAGCTAAATGACGCCGTTTTGTATCCACAGTCATCCGCCGCAGCCAAACTGTAAACATTGGTGACAGGCAATCAAGCCAAACAACTCTAACAGTGATAAGTCATACAAGGAATGGTAATGTTTTCGAAAGAAAAAACATGGGGACACCTAGTGTGTTGAAGGTTCTATTACAAGTTAGCCATAAATCGAATCTACTCTGTTTAGAAAGTTATGCGTCGCCTAGAGGTATTTTAGTTAACTATTATATTCCAGATGGACATTATTCTGGAAGTCCCCATAAATTAGGAGTCGTGTCACTTTCTGAAAAAAGTGCTGGAATTGGATAATATCCTGTAACACCACGGAGGCTGCCAATTGTCAATTCAAGCAGGCACTTTCCCGAGACGTGAATTGCAGGAGACAATTGGGTAAATTGGGTTTTATCTGCGCATCAAAAAATTATACGATTATAAAAAAATGTCGTTCTTTTATTTTTCGAGATATTTGATTTATATAGTAAATATATAGGGAACCATGTGGTTGTCCAATATCTACATATTAGATATTTGCTATAGTGGTATATATATATATATATATATATATATATATATAGATGGATATAGTGAGTAACCAAAGGGGAAGTTACGTATACGTATATATAGATGGCATTCAAGCATTAATCTATCATAGAGATATGGATATTTAAATCGCGTGTTTGAGTTAGACCTGGACGGCCGTAAATGAAATCATAAAAATCTTCTTAGCTTTCAATCCCCCCCAACAGAGGGCGCTTGGTGACGACAAACTTTCGTATTAATTGGGTATTGTTTCCACCCTCTGGGATACTTTTTAAAGTTTTAGACTGCGGAAGAAAACTCAAAATACTCAATAAATAACTCAAATAATCCTGTGGCATATTTTCATTTCAAGTGACCCACAAGAAGCTGTGGAAGTTCAGTGGCTTTGAGGCTGAATGAAAAACGAAATTATGTTCTAGGGCCACGCCTAGGCCCGTCTTGACTTTCAGCCAATTTATTTAACATAAATATATACACATTCGGCTGCCAATTACATTTAAAAAATCAAAGAAAACAACCCATAATACGATCATTATCAACAAAGCAAAAAGTGGTAATAACAAAAAAGGGATTCAGCTCAACTCTGGGGGCTGAAGCAAGCTAACAATTCTGCCAGCTCATTTACTCCCAATAGCCCCTTGCCAGACTTTCTTATCTACTGTCGATCACCAAAGCCAGACTTTTATCATATGGGTATTATCTATAAGGTTAAAATGTTTTCTTATTACGCGTCAATGGTTCACTTTCTGTAATACCTATCCCATCAAATTCCCCCTTGTGACAGCAACAGTGATCAGTGCAGCAATGGTCAATGAAGTCAGAGTTTTGAAAACCATCACTTGGACTGCCAGAAAACAATCAGCCACCAGCCATACCAAAGGAACCAATGTGTCCATTGACAGTCCCCCTTTGGAAGAATTGGTATGGACCTCATCGGACCTATGGAACAAAGCACTGGGGGTTATTGCTTTTTATTAGTCTTTGTCATTGTGCCTGAGCCCAAGACCCTCCCAGTGGGGGGGGGGGGGGGGGGGGGGGGGGGGGGGGGGGGGGGGGGGGGGGGGGGGGGG
>JAOYSI010000011.1:1340809-1414007 GCA_025775065.1 Hiodon alosoides | reverse complement strand
TTCTCTTCCGATATTTATTCTTTGTAATTGTGCCTGCGCCCAATACAATCCCAAAACCCCCCCCCCCCCCCCCCCCCCAAAAAAAAAAATTCCGAATGAATGTAAGCTCTGGTCAAAATTAAACTAATATGCTTTTTTTATGATGCAACTGCTTTTTGTCATGGACATGTCAAGACATCAAACGTTTTTTTGAAAAACTGGACACGTCCAGCTGAATTTAAGTTCTGGTAATTTTTGATTTTGCAGCTCGATATCAGAAATCTATTCTCCACCGTGCATCTCCGCAGATAGTTTTTGTGGATTCCCAGTTTAACTTGTTTTCATGTGGTGCATACCTAAAGAAATATTCACTTCATACGGCCTGTGTTGCTTATTTCACCCGCTTTAGAGCTGGAAATCAAGTTGCTTTTAACCAATGTCTACCACCCACAAACAAATGGCCTGCTGAAGCAATTTAATCAAGCAAATCAAGTCCATGTTTGAACAACAGGATGACGGGAATTGGGACAAATGAGTCGATCCCCTGTTGTTTGCCATTTGGGAGGTTCCCTAGGCCTCTACAGGGGTTTTTCCCTTTTGAACTTTTTTAAGGTCAACAGCCAAGGGGGATTTTGAACCTTAATAGGGAAATGTAGGCAGAGAGTCCAAGGCACAGTAGAAATTAAATACAAAAAAGTTATGGACTTATAAGCCAAATTCAACCTACTGGGTCAATTTTTCCATTTACATCTGCACCATGACAACAAAGGCATCACGTGCCAGCGGCTTGTCACCCATTTTGGATGTCAAAAACCTTCAGGGGGCTAGTAGATTTAAAATATAAAATAGGAGAGTTTTTTAGGAGATAGGAGAGTATGTTGTGCTGTTGGATACAGCAATAGACAAGCCCAAAAACATTTCATTTTACCACAGACCACGTCCTTCTCTTCTTGATTCTTGTCAGCCTCAGACACGGCCCTCTGATCACGGCTATGATCAGGTACACACTCAGCTTGAGAAACAGAGGGTGCTGTGATTTATGCAATTATATTTAGCCTAAGTTAATGTTAAAATAATATAATTGAAATATGAAAAACTAGGGGTCGATTATTAGCCAATATTGCATTGCTAGCTATCTTGTGTTAGCTAGGTAACCCAGCTGTTAACTTAACCCTAACTGTTAAGTTATAACTCAGCTATAAAAGATATAAACAGCTATCTAGCCGTGTAGCTTGCTAACCAAATGTTCCGGTACACTGACCAAGCATATTACTAATGTAATGAAATCAGGGATGCCACATCACTAACATTAAATGTAGCCACAGATTTCCTCTATTGGTCTATTGTTTCTAAAAGTCAATGAACTGTAACTAACAAGCAAGGTATCTGATGCTAATTAGCTACGCTAATAAAAGCGATGCTAATTCAAATAAATATTTGTATATTACATTATATTACATTGTACATTAAACTGCCAAACTTCTGTTTTCAGATGTTCACCTCTGAGATAACCTACTTCGGATAGGGCCGAGTGCTTTTTCAGACAGCTTGATTCTTCACGGGTTGTCAACATGAGGTCCAAAGCTTTTTGACCAAAATGGCAGACCAAACTTCACATCATTCGCTGACATATGTGCAAACCATAAATACAACAAGAGACATGCATTCACACCTTCAACCCAAGGGACAAGCTATTATTGTATCACTGCCTTTTTTTTGTTTCAAATTGCCCATGGAGTGGCAATGGCCCAATGGTCACACAGTGCATTGGGGATGTAGGTTATGAGGTTCATTCCAACAGGAGGGTTCTCATAAAATATACCTACTCAACCTTGAGGCATGCAGAGGGGCAAAACACACCTTTGTTTCCGCATTGTATGTTCCAGAAGATGGGCTAAGACCGGACCTAACACAACCCAGTCCTCTTCTGCCTCAGCAGCCATCCGACACAGGTGCAGAAAGCAGGGGTGGAGTGGCCACAAGTCAAATGGAATTAACTAACCAGAACACACCACATACACAACCTGCTAGGAATTGTACTTAGGTGCAGACCGTACCCTCTTTGGAGGGCAACGATTACCAAAAGGTTAATTCCATTTAAAAGTTTGTGGCTTTCATACTTACAGTAATACACATTCTCTGTAATGATGGTCAGATGCACATAGCATGGATTCAACAAGACTGTAACCTTTAAAAACAAGGGTTGCCAATGAGTCATTATTAAAGAGGCAGAAAGGGATCTAGTGACAGCACCAGAATGTCACAGAATCAAAACGTTTTTTAGGTAAATGTAAAGCAATATGGAATTGAATTACATATATAAATATCTTGGTGTTGATGATGTTGAATAATACCCTTACTTTTATAAGTGAATGACAAGAAATAATGAAGTCTAAAAAAATATTAATGAGGAGCAGCATTCCTCTGCTCTGAATATCATTGACTATGGAACTGATGATGATTTAATGGTATTATAATTAAATTAGATTGACTACACCAATAAATATAAACAGGAATTGATCTCTAAATAAAAACTAAAACAGAAATGATCTGGTCTTTTAAATACTTTTAAAAATTGGTTTGAATACGAATGTGAATGTTTGCAATTATTAGAAAATCTACATATGAAAAATGAAAATCTTCATTATAATTATAGATCAATTTAACTAGATCACAAAACTATCTAATAAAAGCCAAACCACTATACAAAATATTTTCCTTTCAAATTATTCGTTATCATTTGAAAATTGGTTCGTATTGAACTAATGTATCAAAATGTTTTTCTCAGTTATCTAGCAGAATACATGGAAAATTTAATAATTTCGTAAAAAGCATGCGTAGCCTTGGTTTTATTAAATAACCTTTTTAAGACAAATTAAAGCTACAGAGAAAAAACATCTGACTTTTTATAATCAAAGGCACATATAAGGGTGATAAGTGATCTAACTGCAAACAAGTGTGTGCACTTTCATGGAGCATTCAACGCAAAGCAATATCGATATAAAGAAGGCACAATCCATGATTTTGATATGTGTGTGTGCGAGCACTGTATCAGCACTATTCATTTAGTGTTGTCTCAGAAGACATTTTGAGTTGTTTTTTTATAAATAAGATATCAATATTGTGCTTTCATGTCACTTTATCGGGCAAGCAGGACTGTGCAGAAATGCATCGCCTTCTCTTAATGGAAATTTAATCTCCGTTCCAGATAGCATTACATTTGTAGAGCCTGGATTTGTTCCTGTGGGTTACTGTGGGGTTGGCACTTTTGGAGGTGGGGTAGTTGCTGGCAACTATTTGTTTATAAAACCCACTTGTTTGGGTACAATACTTGAAATAACTTCTATTCAGGAAACAGTGTGAATCTATGCAAAGCCTTTTCCCAAAGTCCTTTTGAAGCCGACAGCCCATTGAAGAAGGAGTAGAGGTGGATTAGCTTCTTTAGCAGCAGAACATTTCCGAGGGGGCTGATTATCTTGCCATTCATTGTTAAATCGAGCAAAGGAAGGCCTTGAAGGACTGAAAAGAGCCAAATAGGTGGGACAGAAATAAAACATCCACAGGAAGTCCAAAGCATGCTACATTAAGTTTTCCCAACATTTTTTTTTCACTTCTCAGAAGGTGCTGTGAAAAAGGAGATTAGCATACAAAATTAGAGGCATTGGGATTTGAGGGTGAATCACTTCATGTTTTCCCTCTGTCCCGACAAAGTTAATTAAACCAGTATTACACAGTGAAGAAACAACCATTTGTCAAAGCGTTAGGAATTCTTTGAGGATTAATATAAAAAGGGGCACTTGTAAAGGTGAAACTGAGAAAGGCGAGAAGGAAGGAAAAACATAATTAAAGAGTAACTCTTGTAATTACTTCGCCTATAGGTATCTGATCCAGACAAGAACAACAAAGACTGAATCACTCAAAAGTTTTATCCCTTTTACAAAGGATAAAATCATAATCATAAAATGAAATACAAGAATTTTGACAGATTCCGTTTTGCACAGGAGAATGATCCTGGACCACATAAAATAAATATTTGATCATGTACAAATTGAATCTGGCGTCACATTTAAATCTGTCAATCAATATTGTTAAAAATGTTTTGTTTTTTAGTTCTGTCAAAAATCTAAATTTGCTTCTCTGAATGTTGGATTTGCACGGTTGTCCTTTTAAGTTGTGTACTGTATTTTAAGCACGTTTTTTTGTATTTGGTCTGAATTCACAGGTCTGAATATATACATACCTCTTTGTATTAGACTATGAAAACCAGGGGAGTATGGGCTACCCAATAAATAATTATATTAATTTGAATCAAACCCAAGCAAACCTAACATTAGAAAACAAAGCAAACCTAGAAAACATTTGCTACAGGATAGTTTGAAATGTAAGAATCTGTAAAAGCAAAATTACCCTGGTCACTAGTTTATGCAAATGTGAACCATGTTTATACATTATACATTGTGAAAGTTTAACTGATATCAAATTAAGTTAAAGAAAGTCACTGGTGGATTTAAAAACATAATTCATAAGAGCAATATGTTTTATTCAATAGCTCAAATTCAGTTCCATATTTACTAGATGTTGCTGAATTGCTGAAACTGCTGTAGTCAACCCTTTTCTCTTTATGAACCCTGACAGACTTATGAGGTAGTGGCAGTTTGTCCATATTGTTTTATTTACTTGGTACTGTCATTACTGTACTTTTTAACTAATGTGTTTGTTACTCACTTCCAATGATTTTGAAAAAAAATTTTACCCACATGAAAAGTAAATGACCAATAAAAGATGGAGAGCATGGCGAGTTAATATTTTAAATACTACAGCAACGTTTTTAAAAACTTAACCATAGAACAAAGCTGTCATAGGATGAGGGTGAATTTTTAATATGATTACAGTAGACAATTAAAGTGTTAATGAGAAGAGATGATAACATAGCTTTAGAATATTTCTTTACTTGCAAAAGTTGGATATTGCTATTAAATTATTATTATTTTTTTAATAATAAACAACCCAATTGAGGAATGACCAGGTAATAAATTAACAATGTGCAAAGGGTTCAGTTTTATGTACAATTAAATACAGTATTAGAAATGGATTGATATGGAGACTTTTCGGATATTTTCTATTTCCAAATCTATTTTTCTTTCCACTGATTTAAAAAAAAAAATGTAAATCAAACCATAATTTGGATATTCAGGATTATATACACACAACTGTAAAACCTTTTAAGGAAATTCTAAAACATACTGTACACCTTTGCCTTTACATTTCTTTCAAACTGTAACAGAAAAAGTAACAACTTAAAAATGGTAGTTTTTGTAACAATGCAGCAGTTTAAATTGTGGGTTATTTTTATTTATGGAGCTTCAGTCTTCTTAATTTATTGTTTATTATTCAAATGCTAAATCCTATTCAAATGTTTAAGGCTACTAATGTATGGGTCAGTTAAGTTAGGGTTAGCTCATGAATTAGCTATTTTTGCTATTTTTCTTTATTTAATGGGAAATTAAGTTCCTTAGTCAAATATACCGTCAATGTCATGTCTCTCTAAAGGTTTAGGATCTCTTGATTTTTAAATATCATGTAGGCAACCAAAATGGCCATATGTATTTAAATACATTCTCATCTCTCCATTTTAATATTACAAACAAGGCCTTTAGTTGCAGTCAAACAAATGTTAGCTATTTCAGATGAGAATTTAAGCAAATTCTAGCCCTGGCTTTGATTAGAGGCTATATAGCGTTATTGCTGATCCTATCCGCAGACACCATTCAACCAAAATTCCTCACCAATTACTGGTTATGAGAATGCAGGCCAAAACTAGTGCCAGCTTTCCTTGTATCCACATATTCCCAGCACTAGTTCTGCACTGGGGGAAAGCTTCATTCAAAGGGTGAACTACACATAGCCTTATTTATTTGCAGTTTGTGAGGAATATTCTTATCTAAATTAATATTAATAACAGTATAATTTATATTTAGCTCACTTTTAACATTAAAGCCCAGTATATTTTTCATCATCTAATTCAGGTGCGGTAACAAGGCAAAGGTTTAGAGAGCCCTGAAAAAAAATAACATAGCTTTTTTTTTTCCACCGTTGAATGAAACCGCTTGATGAAAACTTCAATAACCCCAAGTAAAAAAAAATCTTCCAATAAAATCCCTTTTTAGACATTGCTATGCAAAAACAGACAATGCTGGACCAGTCCATTAAAAAAAAAGAAAATTCAGTCAATTTCAGCTACCGCTTTTCAGCTTTGTCGACATTACAACTACTTCAAACACAATTAACTTTATTTTATGACACAAAGGAATTAACTATAATCAACTTTATATTGAGGAAGTATCCATTAAAAAAAATGTTTCAACTAAAGGACTACAGTGGTAATACTAGGTGAGTTTCAATGGTGCCGTTGTTAAATTTCTTAAAAAATAAAAAAATAAAATAAAAAAACTAATGTAGATTCTGTGTAGTCCACTGGAATTTTTTGTCTCCATCTGGGAGCATCTGTGGGCTACCGTTCATCATTATGACATTATACAATAATGCAATAACTCCTCAGCACAATGACGGACGCAAGTCAGTGTCACAACCAACTTATGGCAAATTCACTGCAATGACCTGGTGCTTGTGAATCACGGACATCTGCAATTAGGTCCCAATTTTGCAATGTTGCCAGAGAGAACGAGGTCCAGTATGCCATCTTGCTTTGTAAACTGTATTGCTTTCCCCAGGTGTTCAGTGGGAAAAGGCGTTCACTGTGTGCAAGGGAAACACTTGCGTGGATGAAAATGTGGATGCGCGGTGCAGGGGGGGCTGGGGGTCACTCCTTCTTCCTCAGCCGGGGACTCTTCCTCGGGGCGGTGCTCTCGTTCTTGCCCCCCTGACCCTTTTTCACACAGAAGTACTTTGTCACAGTTTTGTGGCACTGCTCGCACTTGACCGCACAGCACCAGTGAAACTTGCAGTTGCAGCTGGATACCATCTGGGCCTTGCGCTCGTCCACAGCCAGACCGCACTCCCCGCAAAGCCGCTTGCAGCTACGCTTCTCAAACTTGCTCAGGCTTTTGCCCTTCTTAACGCACTCGCGGCCCTCGGTGCCGGAAAGGCCCAGCGTCCGGTTCTCCAGGCAGTAGTCGGGGGAATCCTCAATGTGCACCAGCTCTTTGCGCGAGATAGAGCTGAAGGTCTCTGCAATGGCTCTGCGGCTCGCAGCGCTATTCCCAGCACCCTTTAGGAGGTCCACCTTCAGGGCCCTGTGGTACTTCTCCTTGAGGTAGTTTCCCACCTCCCTGAACTCTGGCAGCTGAAGCCAGCATGTCTGAGTGGTGCAGCTCCCAGAGACACCATGACACTTACAGGTCCTTTGCATGGTACCTTTAACAGCCTGAAGAAAGAATATCTGACATTAACAACAAATACTCACTAAAGAGCTCAGTACCATCTATCCAAATCTTTTCTAATTATTACACCACCAACTACTTGCAGTTGTACACACTAAAGACACACAAAGACAGGACGTGAGCTCAAGATACTGTAATAAGGTTAAAATATCAGGAGATGGAACGATAACTTAAACTGAACGGTTCCAGTAAACATCAAGCTGTAAAAATGTGTAATGTGTCGTTCAGAGCAGTGTAAGTTACTCATTAGCAAATATTAATAGTTTTTTTTTTCTTTCATTCAAGTATCTATTCATCCAAAAATTCCTGATTGTATTCAGGAGTTTTATCCAATTTTCAGTTTTGTTTTTCAATAGTTATATATTCCACCCTTTCACTGACAAAAATAATGAATTGTTTGAAAGGAAGCTGGATAGGTTCAGGGTTCAACCTGGGTCTGCCTCAGACTCCTTCAATATTTCCTGACTTCAGCAGAAACAAACAGCTGTTATTTGAAAAGGGGTGCTTCTTTTTGTGGAAGCACTTTCTGTGGAGGTGAGGCAGAATCAAAGTTTCACATCGAGAGCAATTGTTCAGCAGGGGAAAAGAAGTATTTATTTAGCATGTTCATTGTCAATATGTTTTCTTCTGTGAGAAAACCAAATAGAAGGTCTTTTGAGAAGGACATGAAAAAGGACTCCTTTAGTATTTTTTCAGTAACAATGATTCTCCAGGTGCCATGGAAATCCCCCAAAAAAATCTGAGGATGGAGCACTGACAGCAAAAACAAAGAACACTTCAACTGTATGGTGGTTATCGCCATGGGTTTCTTATGTGCAACAAAGACTAACATAAATGTAAGATCCGTATTGCAAGAATAAAACTAAACACATTTAAAACTCACATAATACAGAACCTTCCCAATGTATGGCTCCCTAGGTCTTCTAATTAAGCCTTGCACCAATGGTCCCAAGAATCTTGAGTTGAAGTCTTGTCATAAAAGACATTCACAAGTAGTAAATAGGCCCTTCTGGTACAGCGCACACACTGTTATGAAGACGAGTGGCACCATACTTATACGGCTCTGAATAGGACTCTTGGGTGGTACGCCGTGTTTCTGAGGTTGAGGAAAATGGTAAAAAAAGGCCATTTACATTCAGCATCCATTTGGTGGCCTGGTAAGGGTTTGTAATCTCAGGCCCCACCTTGAGCTATAAGCGTTCTTCTAGCTAACACTCCCCTCTCGGGAGATAAAGTTCTTGAGATTCTGTAGTGACTGCTTGTGAACTGGAAAGCAAAACATCAGAGACTTTCATCACTTTCCACGAGTAAAGGCAGACCCGCAAGGGAGGTGGACCGCTTGAGGTACCTTGCGGCCTACTTCGTTGTTGTGCAGGTTCATGGCAGCCCGTGCATCCTGTCCTGTCTCTAAGGCATCGACAAATTGCTTAGAGATGGCTTCCCCAAAGCTCAAGTTGTCACTGCAGCCGCCCCACAGCCAGCCTTGCCCCCCTACGGATGACATTGAAGTTCTCAATTTTTATATCAGACAAATTCAATACAGTAATAAGCTGGGTTAGAATATTTAGTAATATATGTGTAATATATGCCATCATGATATATTTTGCATGACATAAATTGTTCGGTTTTTCCCTATTTCTGCATGGCATACCTTTTTTTTTAAAACACACATTAAACCTAAACAATTTCACTGCTATGAATACTAAATGTAGTGTTAAATTTCAAATTAAAATCTAAGTAAAGAAAAGAAAAGGTAAAAGTAAAGCATAAATAACTGCTAACTCTCCAATATGCAGCACATGTCTCTGCTATGCCACCAAGTTGTTGGCCTTGTTTCTTTGGTATTTTTTAGGTTTTTATATTTCTCACCAAGTTGCCCATTCCTTGTGTCATCACAACCACAGCTGTCGAAGTCTCCTAGACTGCAGTTCCTGGTAAGGGTATACATGACTCCCGCAGAGCTGATGGCATGAACAAACGCCGCCTCCCTGTTAGCTGAGGATAAAGTGTCTGTATGAGTGGGAATTAACCAGGACCTGTAGATATACAACTGCATTGTGAATATTAACCAGGACCTGTAGATATACAACTGCATTGTGAATATTAACCAGGGCCCAGGAGATGCATCCATTGCACTCTGAAAAGCCTCTTAATTAGAATCAGGTCATCACTGAACTGTGACAGATTCACCCCTCTCTCCTGAACATTTCACAAATTCCCCGTCAATGGATCCCACCGCAGCCCTTTGACCCAAGCCCTTATCTATGAGGACTATTTCTTTTTTTGTCTTTCAATGTGGTGATATCCTTTCTCTACCTTTTCTTTCTGCTAATTGGCAGAAAGAATTTGTTTCCTTGGGAATCCCATGTTTTCATTAGTGGTGAATGAGGAAAGAATTGGTTAAATTGGTTTGTTTGAGTTGAAGAGTTAGTCTGTTCAACCTTGCCTGCACTGGGGATCTTGTTTATATTCATAAAATGATCCATTGATTGGCAAACAATATACACTAAAGGACAGACATGTCACACTGTCCTTTAAAACTCATTGGCTAATATAAAGACTGCAATAATTATCGAACCTATTTGTGCATAGTAAACAAGCCTACAATCAAGTGGAACTGAGGTCATGCTATTATTAGTGTGATATAAAACCATTTTTCTATTCTTACCACTCCTGAGTCCACTGTGAGTAGACAGCTGCAGTGTCCTCTCAGGGCAGTTCCAGCGATCCCAGGCAAACTGGTATTTACATTCCTCTATTCCACTCTGAGCCCCTGCAGCCACACTGCTGGAGTAGATCAAATAGGCCTAAACAGTCAAAGAAAACAAATCATTACCTTGGTCTTGGTCACCAAAGCCAATTAGGCGAAAACTTCCAAATTAAGATTATTATATATATATATATACACACACACACACACACACACACACACACAGTAGCACTAACATAAAGATATGTATATAGCAATAAAAAAGTTGTTGCTTTTTTATCAGACAATAACACACTGTTGTTTATGTACTCGAAATTTATTGGAAAATCAAACAGAATTGTGTAATTCTCATACTTATTTTAATATTTTAAAAAATACTTAATAAAACATGGTATATACTGGTCATTGGAATTCCATAGTAACTTCATTATTGCGCAGACATTAAAGGAGGAGTTCTAGAATTTGACATTTAATATTAAATTACTTTGCAAATGTAATGCACACTTAATTCAGTCTTTGTTACATATATTTTCTCATTTATGGTATTCTCCCATATACACTTCATGAATCAATGCTCAGACACGGCAAAGAAAATATCACTTTTTGGCTTTGACTTAGTTTTCTCTCACTAGACGAGACCTCTGGATCGTCAGTGATTCATACTAATTTGTCTCAAGTGGACCCTGAGAGACTGAACCACAATCTCTTTCACAGGCGTCTGGTTTGCTAATGATGACCACCCACCAGAGTACTACATCCCCTCACATATACAATTAGGAAACTTTTTTTCAGGGGTAGACGTCTAGATTTCAAACTGCGAAATGTAGAAAATATTGGGCAGAATTCTTTTCTTTAAGGGGTTTCAGACAAGGTGACATAATTTCTATTGAGTTAAAGTGGTGAAAATGCATGGGAATGATTAGTCCGCCTACAGTGGTCTCGTGTTTTTTAATGGAACCGCTTTTATAATCTCAACCAGAATTTGGGTGAAGCACTTTGCGCAGAAAAAGTGAAACCACCGACGTCTAAAATGCAGTAAAACGTCCATAACTTTTGCCTTTTCATGAACATGAAGATCGGAGAAAAAACAAAGATCAAAAGAAGAGATTTGGCTTACTTTTGGGCCAGTCATCAGGAAATTATTCACTGACCTGGAAGATAGAGCAGCCCATTAACTCAGAGAAGCACAAACCTCTGGAATTTATACATTACATCTTTCTGGTTTTAAACTAACTAGAATAGTGTCATAATATTCTCTAACCACATAAAAACAACAGTATCAGCTCTGGTTGAAAGCGTTTATTTCGAATTGTTATTATTTTACATTAATATTGACTGTCAGGCAGACATTTAATTGTAGGTTTTAAACAAATAAACATTTTAGTCTATGTCCACAAATAACCATGTGTCATAATACAACTTGACTCAAAAGTCAGATTAACAGAATTCAGAATTAACAGTATTCTATCCTGAAAAAGTTAACCACAGAAATAAACTCTTTTTAAGAAATAACTATCAAAATTGTTGATGAATATGGCACTACTAAAAATGTAGAAGAAAAAAGAATTTGCATGAAAAGAATCCTGAGATCTATTAGAGATCAAATAAATTGACTAATACTGTTTAGAAAAAAAATATTGGTACATTTATTTATTTTATATGTAAAATGTTAACATCAACAGTAATCAGAGTGCACATAATTCAAGTTACATTAAAAAATAAAACATTTTCAGTAATTTTTACAAACTGATCTAATTATGAAAAATAGGACAATTAACAAATGCTTAGCTGAAAACTAAAGTTTGTGTGATTAAATATATAATGTGATTAGGCTGTACAATTAGAAAACCTGTGGCAGAGCACCCGCTTCTTTAATGGTTACTATAGTCACTGGGCAGCTAAAGTGAAATGAATAAATTAAATGAATATCAGTATATACTAATCTACATGTATTAAATAAAACACTGGCTAACCACATTGTATTTAATTTAGTAAATGTTTTAACGTATGTATCACCGTTTTCAAGTGAAACTTCAAAAACTTGAGCTTGAAACCAAGAAACCAAAATGTTTAAAAGTTAAAACTTACCATGTACAACAGGACTTCATTTGGGTCATCAAAATGAAAATGTAATAACATACTTCCAAATGCATAAACATTCTGGAGTTTTCCTTCCTGCAACTCTGAGGGTCTCTTGCAGAGGGATATATACCTGTATGCAGAACTCCGAGGTTAGGGGTCTCATGTGAGATGAGAGGATTCTGAAATAGACCTGCACTCATCTCAACAAGAGATTATCTACTTAATTACAGATTTTCCCCTTCTTGCTCTTCCAGCCAATCAGAACTGTGGTACAAGAGGGAGATTGGGATGATCAAAAGAACACCCTAGGCTGTTTAAAGACAAATAGCAACAAAGAGCTGTCAGCATCGAAAGCTCTAAAGTAAACTGATATGAAATCAAATAGAAATGCAGATCTTCCCTTGCTGGCTTTATCATTTCATTAACAACACTGTTTGAAAGCACTTGATACAGAAGCGTGAACTAATGGTTTGAGATCATGAGTTTTATCTGGTGCACCTTGCCAAATTGTTATTTGTATTTTACGTTTTTTTTTCTTTTTGTTTGACTGTAAAAGTTGTAGAAGAAAATAAATATTTACCAACTAAACATATGCAGGATGTAATTATGTAATTAATAATTTGGTCATATTCAAACACACCTTAACATGATACATT
This sequence comes from Hiodon alosoides, assembly GCA_025775065.1. Classification (NCBI taxonomy): domain Eukaryota; kingdom Metazoa; phylum Chordata; class Actinopteri; order Hiodontiformes; family Hiodontidae; genus Hiodon; species Hiodon alosoides. The sequence goes on along the minus strand of JAOYSI010000011.1, from coordinate 1,401,180 downwards.
TTAAGCAGTTTAATCAGATTCTATTTATTTAACACCAGCAATTTAAACTTTTCAGATTGAAGTTAAATTAATTGCAATAATCAAGTTAACTGTAGCAAAGCCTTATAAAACATAAATCAACAGCTTTTAAAATAATTTACAGACAATATATTTGCACACAATTCATATTTAAGGTGAAGACTTTTTAAGGTTGTGCTTATTTTTTTAAAGTGCAGATTAAAGAGTTCCAAGAATTGATGTGAATTGAACAAATCCACAGTGTACAGCTTCAGAGAGACACTAGGACAAGCTGAGACAGAAGAGAAGTTGACACAGAATTTGACACATCAAATCCAGACTGAGGCACTGCAAAGAACCAAGGGCGATCTTTTATAGCTTTTAGAGAACGTACTTTAACAACTGGCTTTCCCTGAATCCAAAGTCTCAATTTCCTAAGGAAATAAAGCAACGTATCGGTCGCATTAGTAACCCACCCATTTAATTGTACAACTATTTTATTTCAACGGCTAAACATGCAAAACAATGTTTATATGTTATCTCTCAAAAATCAGCACAAGTTCACAGTGGGCAGTATGTGGAAACATGTCGACTGGTACAGCCACTGTTGGCCTAAAAGGATCTCCTGTGAGAGATTTCAGGCTATGTGCGGGGCAGCAAAGCTCTATGAAGTTTCTCATGGCTTCCCCTTTAGGCTTGCAGGATATGTAGACGAGCCTGCGAATCGCGGGATGATTCCGTAGGGCCCGTATTACCCTGTAGTGCAGACCAGCTCGAGATGGGTTTACAACAGCTGTGATGCCCTGTTCAGAGCTCAGTGTAGGCATTAATGCCGGGAGAACCACCTCCGCTTTCCCTGGCAGAAACTCACAGTTACGGACACTGTTGAGGAAAGCATTGTGCTCTGCATCTCTCACTGCTTGCTCAACAACTTCAATTCCAATGACCCTTTCCACTTTGGAGGATAATGAGATACCAATGGCCCCTGTACCACTGCACACATCCAACAGGATGCCTTTCCCATTCGCATGAGTCAGCTCCCCCACTGTGTGGTACAGGACCTCTGCAGCCCCAGTGTTCACCTGAAAGAAGGCATCTGCAGAGATGCGAAACCTACACCCTAGCACCTCCTCGTAAATATGTGACTTCCCTTGCAAGAGCTGATAGGGGGAGTCCTCGTTACTGCACCGAGTCATGGATGTCTCCTGGAAGTACAGAGAATCAAGCTTGCAGGCTGCTCCTGGCCCTTGGCTGAAGAAGTCCACCAGAGCTGCCTTATGAACACAAATCTCATCAGGAGCTAACCTCTGGGGATGGAAGTACACTATAGCCATCGTGTCTCCAGAGGTATTAGTCCTTATGGTAATCTCTCGCCAGTGACCTCCTTCATGGAACAGGACACAAGGCTCTAGCGGGGAAACACGGATAAACTCCTCATAGTATCTTGCAACCAGCTTGTGTTTCTCTGGAATGTTCAGGAGGTGGTTGCCATTGATGCAGACAATGTTCTTAGCTTTTCCAGAACCCACATAGAACCCAACAGTCTTTGGGTTCCCATCTATACCTCTGTTAACTGAAAAGGTTGATTTGTTTCTGTATCCATCCCTCCGTGGCGATGGACGTATAGGCATTAGGGGGAAACTAAGATGACCCTTCACAAGATCGCACAGTTCAAGAAGAATTTTCTTCTGTTGCTCCTGTTTCAGCTCGAGCTGCGCTTCGTAACTAAGTCGCCACAGGGGAGTAACAGCATCAGCTAGCCGTTCTTCCCAGGACAGGCTCTCATTACCTTGAGGATTTCCCCTTTTGTTTTTCTTAGGCAACGCTCTTATACAGTTTTTCCGATCACTGAAAATGACCCCATCTTTTCGTGCACTACTCAAATTTGCACACTGTAGTAAATCCGCAAATCTATATTTTAAACATGGAATAACTTTCCAAAGTTTTATAGATATTAGAGCCATGATATCTACACGCGTAAGAAATCAAACTTAAGCTCGTGTTAAATCTGACATTTTAACCGACATTCTTATCCTCATTTGTTAATCAATTTTTATTTTATATTAAACAATCAGTAAATATAACTTTAGCTTGCTACCGTTTTAATGAACTGTTCAGGGGTGATTTCAAGTTGACGTATTATTTACGCTCCTGTGCGATCGCGGCCCAATGGTCTGACATCATCTAAGAGCGCTCAAGACCAGTTCCGCATAAACAAAAACTGCTGGGGTGTCCGGGCGGTACAGTTAGTACCGGGCTGTTATCTTTCGGGATTCTGACCATGAGTATTACTTAATATGGAGTATTACTATCAGCTTTTCCGCTTGTATTGCACAAATAACTATGTAAAAATGTCAGTTGTTTAAATTAACGTTTTCATTTCTTTATCCTAAATTTGTTCATAGATTATAGCTCGGACCAAATAAAAAAATGGCAACACTCTAATCGCGCTTTACATAACTATATTTAATCAATTTTATTTTTACAAGAATCAATACAGTTTTTGAGTTATCAAAGATTCCGTCCTAACATAAATGGAAAGTAGTACTGGAACAGGCAGAGGCGCAGTATAGGAGTTATTCAGTATTTAAGGATTTGTCGACAGATAGCCGTATTCCTGTTTGTAACTAGGATTAGCACATATTCAGTGAATTATTATATGTTAATACTTTGTGGTTGTTCATCAAAGTACGTACGGATAACATTATTGTTTCATTTAGCAGCTTTTGCTAAGCTTGGTTAACTTGGTATACACAGCTTGATGCCCCTGTCCTGCTAAATTTGTACATAGGTATCCAGTGACCATTTCGGTGGCAATTGTGTTGGAAGGGTGACTAAACAGCAAAGGAGAATACAAAACATATGGTATAACCTTACACTTCAGATCTGCTGATGGTTTAAAGGAAAGCAATCGGGTTTTTCAGTTGACAGTTATGCTATGGTTATCTTATGCTATTTTCAAAAGGAAATATTGTAAGGATTGAGATTAAACAAATATACTTCAAAAGATTATCTTAAGTCTTGCAGGTGACTGGCATAATTCTTGGTGGTGAGTGCTCAAGTTCTGATGTAACCACTTGTAGAATAGCCACCTATACTAGTATCAATCAATCAATTTTTTTCTCCTTATAGTACTGTAATACATTTCATTCTTTGGACCGCAAATTATTTAACTGGAGCTCTGGAAAAAAACAACATACATTAATTTATTTTTTCAGTTGATTTGCAGTTATTGCCATTGTTTAACATTTTTAGAAAATAATCTTAATTACACTTTCTTTATACTTCCTTTATTTTACACTGGAATGATTTATTTTGTCAATACATTGTTTTCAACAATTCTTCCTTTAAATTGGATATACTGAAATTGGTTTTTGTATATGAAATTTGACAGTATTTTACCATTTTAAGTATTAATGTTTGGTATTCTATCACCAGCTATTGAGCATTGAGTCACAATGTTTAATAGGTATAAATATACCTGATGCACTGCAACATAAGTCAGTTAACCCCCCCCCCCCCAGTGTTTTTTTTTCTTTTCTAGGACAAACATGGATTTTCTTCCCTTCCTATTCAGTGTTTGATAACTGGTGTCAACCAATATTGGCAGTAAATTAACCAGGTGTGTCTTGGCTTTGTCTTTGTCTTTGCTGTCACAGTTTGCTTGTCAGGTGCTGCCTCGGGCTGGCCTGCAGCCGCCACACCCTTTTCACCTCATCGCTTGCCGTATCCAGCTCCTGGAATACAATGGAATTCCCGGTCAGAGCAAAGCGTCGCAACAGAGGCTCCAACACTGTGATTGGAACACTGAAGTTGAGGTGTGGATATGTTATCTCCGCCACAAAGTCCCGTGTGTTGCTGGATACAAGACCTGCACATTGGGAAAATAGGGGATCATGAGATTACAGGATAGATACAATACAACAAGATAAAAACACCAAACACTACTGCAACTGTATAGAAACAGAATACAGGGGGATTTTTTAAAATAAAAAAATTAGGCTGAATATGGCTACCCACTAAATCCCTGCCATAGCTGGTAGAGGCCGAGCATGGTCATTTAATGCGAAGACACCAGTTAAGTGCAAGTTAGTAACACTGAAGCACAAGTAGTAATGGTGTTCAGCGGTGCACTACAGCTTTAGACCAATAGGTAATACCAATTGAATATATGGTACAATAATTTCAGATATCCTGAGGACTTCTGTTTAAAAATCTTTGCACATCAATTATTTAATGACAGAACAAATTGTGGTAACCTAGCAGTTCTCCAGTGTCTGCTCGAACCACAGCACCCCCGCTGGATCCTGCCTGTACTGCACATGTAGTCTGCAGCATCACTGGTTGAGAATGGCAGGTGATTGCTCTGGAGAGAATCCCAGAGGTAACAGAGGGTCCACAACTCTGACCAAACACACCATAGCTTATGACATACACATCTTCACCTGTACATGCAAGTGGAAAAAAATACATTAAAAACAGCAGATGTACATTAGCAGTGATGATTCTCTTCCCCATGCATCTTCACATATGATAAAGAAAAATAAAAATGAAAGTATAGAAATGAATTGGCTGAATGACAAGATTGTTCCCAACTTGCATATAGTCTCTCGTTTGTGCCACTTTAATTTGCTCACGGAGTGAAGCACAGAAAATGTTTTATGGCAAGACATTTTCACAAAGTCAACTTTATAAACACCAAATCAGCAATGCTCCATTTAATCAGTCCTACCTGGTTTGAAACAAGAAGCTAAAGCTGGGACAACTGTATCAGGAAGATGTTCCTTTAGCTGCACCACTGCTACATCATAGGCTGATGAACCTTCTGTGGCATACAACACTTCACCCGTTACAGCAAAAAACCTGAAGGCATAACCAACCTTTTTTTTAGATCCAATATTAAACTGCATGCATTCAGTAACCGTCAACATTGACGTCATTTAAAAAAAAAATGTTTTATATATCATTCCAGTTCGGAAACACATTCATATTGTTAATTACATAAACATGGAACAAAACAGGCATGTGTTCAACTACATATTTTCAACAAAAATATCAAGTGACATACCTTTTATTAGTCTTGAATTTCACAGTAACGATGGATTTTCCATTCAAAACATGTCGGCACGTCAGTAGCAGCTGAGAGCTTATCAGAATTCCTGACCCCCAGAACTGGCCACTCTCAACTAAAGCCACTGTTGGAAAATGTTGCTTGGAACATTGGCTTTTACCTGGCAAGGCGTCATCTGCCAGCTGTGCAGATAATCCTTTCAGTGGGGTCTGGAGTTTCATGAACTGCACTACGTTCTTCAGAATCAAATTAAGGGAACACACTAAAGTAAGGCCAATCCATTCGCCTGATTTCCAGCATAAAGGAGAAACGATCAAGCCCACCAGGAAAGTATTCCCTCCTTGCTTAAGAAAGAGCCCCCCGCCCTCCGTGCCTGGTAGGCAGCGGGCATCTGTGAGGATAACTGCATGATCCTCTCCGGCTATGTTGCTTACTATACCTTTGCTTACAGTGCTCACAAAGATATCAGGGCAGAAAGACCCAAACGGACAGCCACAGGCATAAACCTCAAGCCCCTTTTCCAGACGACAGCTGGAAACACAAAGGACAGATCCTCCACTTTCTGGTTTTACCAAACCTGGTGCCCTAAGTACAGCAAACCAACTTAAAAACTCAGAATCTTTAATCAGCTCACCATCCTCTTCCCCAGTGTAAAAGCTCCACTTGTCCACTCCCTTAAACATTTTAAGGAATGCTGCCTGGAACTCAAGGCAATTGACCAACATAATTAACTCTGCATTTAGACTGTAGAGTTTGTTATTGGCTTCACTTGAATCAGGTGTTCCACGGCAGTAATTCCTTGCATGCCCAGGGTGCATTGGTTGTTGTATGTATATCTGGATTTTATTGCTGAAACTATGTGGTAACAAGAAATGGCAGTCTGAGGAAACTGACTCTTTATTAGTAAGAAAGCGTGAAAAGACGAGACCGCTACACAGCACAATGCCAGTACGATTATTCAGAACAGCCCCACTGCAGCTCAGCCGCTTTTGCGTCGGACGTCCAGGAGTTTCTCCAGAATTATATGGCTGACCATTATCCACGTATTTTTCTAAAGATTCAAAAACAGTGACTACACAACAGGCAGTCTCCATTGCTTTCATAGTTGCTCAAAAACGTGAATGTTGATTCCTGCCTGAGTACCCGACAAGTTTTAGTTAAATTAATAAGTATAGCCCTCGTTAACTTAACCCAGTCGCCATTAAAAAAAAAGACAAATTCGTATTTGAAATTGGACTAGTACTGAAATAATTCTCCAAAATAAGTGAAGTACCAGCTAATAACTGCTTTCTTCAAGCCATTTCTAAAGTAATAACTTTACACGAACATCCCCGCAGTTCGATAGAAGCTGACCCGCTTGCTCGAAGTCATAACAGAACGAATTTTTCGAAAATAATAATAAAATTGTAGAAGATTTACATAGGTCTCAAAATACTTAGACTAATGTCCGTATTTGTAACCACTACGAACTTTGCTTCTACAACGCTATTTACGAAATATCTTCCGGGTTGAATTTCAGTTGTTCAATGAACCTAGCGAGGTCATGGAACGCCTTTTCGTTTTGCAACGTGATTGGCTAATTTATATACAGCATATATCAGTAACATTTGGATACTACATCAGGTCTTCTTCAAAGGCAAGACGATGAAAACAGACCCCCTATAGCAGTGGTTCTCAAACTTTTTCCAAGTGCAAGTCTCAAGGGCCGTATATCATTTACATATGACGCCATCAACGCAAACCAACCGGATTTAATATTATGGTATTAATAATTGTTATTAATATGAATATCGTGATACCTATACAATTACATTGAAGCAGAGTATAATGCTACTTATTGTTATGTATAGTCCTGGTAAGCATGAAGAGTCACTTAAAATGAGATTTTAATTATACATCAAGGAGGACATGCAAACAATGCCAGCGTGTTACATTACAGACATCCTTTAGTGTTGTCTATACACTTGTTCTTCATCTTTGATAGGCACTAGCATATGGAACCACAGTGATATCTCGTGGACAGTAATTACTTATACAAGAACACAATACTCGCCATTAATGGGACACCTGATGTCGGGAGCTGACCCATTTGGTGAAATTCGGCTCGAAAGGAGACACAGCTAAATGAAGTTGCGACTGTAAATTGCAGTCTGTAAGACGCGCACGGAAGCGTGACTTAATGCGCGACATTGCAGAAAATGTGCGTTCGCAAATATGGAATATGGACAGTTCAGCAATCGCATTTTTTTCAAGATTAGTTATCTCGAGAGCTTTGCCCTGAGATCCAGGCGGATGCTTCATGTCAAATGTTGCATGGGTGGATTCAAAATGTCTTTTGACATTGTAGGTTATACATATGCCTAGTACTCTACTACAGAGCAAACAGAAAGGCTGCCCGTCTCGATCTTTGACAGCAACCTGGTTCTTCCTTTGTTCTTGCTAGTGCTTCGACTCAAAGAACCAATGCCCTATAATCTCACCAATAATATTTAGGGTGAAATTGTATCATTGCGGATATGACTTAAAACTGATTGTTCAACTGAGTTTTTGGCTTGTAAAGATAGGGGTTTACAAGACGAAATAATTGTTATAATAATAATATGGCATTATATTTTATTGAAAATATTTTTGTTGTCAGTTGTCTCCCTGACCTTCTGTAGTGCGACTCCCACCTGAAAAAGATATCGAAGATGACGGATCATTAGCAGCACACCTTGAACACTTTTTCCCAGGTACTACACTTCCAGACTCCATCCTTTTAAACTAACGAAGCATGTACAAAAAAGCTTTACCTTAAGCAACTATCTCTGGAATATATCCATATGAGTGTCTTTATCTTTGTAGGGTATGCAATTGACCATGTTACAAAAATCCTGATGTGATGTTAAAACTCCCAAAACTCGACGCCCAAAGTATCTGTGAAAAAGTTTCAGAATCGGTCAATGTTGTTTCAAAGTTATCTTGTTATTTCTCTTGTTGTTTAGTCACTTAGATGATTGCGTTCTTCAAGAGGACATAATTCATGTTTTGCTGGTATTAACTGAGAGAAGTAACGTTTGCAAAAAAGTTAACTGCATAGATACATAAATACATAGTCTATACAACCCTTCCCAAAAAAAAACTGTACTGTAGAAAGGCCTTTTTTTAAGGCTTTGTTGAAGCACACCTGACTTCCGGTGAGGAGTCCTCAGCCAACTGGTAGACTGCAGACAGGAAGTGGCTAGTGAGTTCACTTTTGCCATGCAGAAGGCTATCAATGCCTATTCTTTCCACAAGTTTCTCCAGCTGCTAGACAGTGCACTTCCTCACATTAGAGTTCAAGTGGCTACACACATACACACACACACAAAAAACACAAAAGGTATCAGTCAAAGCTTCCGATTGATGGGATTTATTTTAAATGTTTAAAAAACATTTTAAGAAAAGATGTGCTGGTCTCCTTGGGAAGTTTCGAGCCGTCTACCTCAACTGTACACCAGAACATACATTGGCGTCAACGTACCCACCCCTGACGTAGAGTCGCTTACATACGTATCACGTTTATTACACACACGTGATTTCGTATCTGGGACAGTCCATATGTGTGGGGGAGATCAACTTGTGCAGTTTAACCTGAAGTATGATTTTTACTTTTCTTGAATTCTGATTCTAACAACATTAATGACAGTTGCAAGATAAAGCCAGTAGCAGCTTTTGTGTTGGGGTCCCGTCTGTTCCTGATATTCACACACCTTACAACGTTTGGCAGGTCGGGTGCCAAAAGATTAGATCACCAGACTTAGGTTTCCAAACTATGTGTTGTTATCAGTGCTAATATTAGAAGCAAATAAAATCATTCTTTTATAATAAGGGAAATAGGTGATGCTTATGGATTTCCTGTCGGTTTGCATTCTGCATTAGTTTTGCTGATGTGGAGGTCACACACAAGCCTTACAACCACAGAAACTCTAAACTAAAAAGAACTTATTAAAGACCTAAAGAACCAAATAAAATTACAGCTAGCTAAATTTCTGCAAGAACAAGTAGATGCTAGCGTTGATTTGATTCTTTCCAGTCTCTTAGTCTTAGTGGCAACTAGTTATTGCCAGCCTTTCACTGTTTATCACACCCCCAGTGAACGCAACAGTGCTTACTTATTTGCACAATTGGATTACCATCAGTATAAAATGTGGGAAGACATCACAATTTTGTACAAGGCCCATGTAGCAAAGACAATCAAAAAACTCACATGAATATATGGGCACATTCTGAGACAGAGTGCCCATGGAAAGAATAGCAATTGGCTTAAGAGGCCCACTTAATGAAGCAATTTAAGACAAGTTAAACATAGTGGGTGGAAGTGTCTTGACAATGACAGAGCAATAACAGTGGCTGATGCACTTCTCAACGTGTGAGTTAAGAGATTCTTCGCAGAAGGCTTCCATCGGGACTGGTGCTACATGACTTTGTGGCATACCGGGCCACCCTGCACAGTTCTACAGGATTGACCCCAAACATGGTGCTCATGGGTTTAGAAATCATGGAACCCCCTTGACCAAGTTTACTTTACTCTGTGGTTCCCCCTCACCCAGTTCAAGAACCGCAAACCAATAGTGTGTCATATCAAAAGCATGTCAACCAGCATGAATTTGGGGGCTTATCATCGACTCTTCTCACTCACTGCAGAATAATTTCAGTCATATTAACTCGCTGTATCGTACACATCTGACATTGTTTCATTAAAGAACTGCAAAGGCCAATCGGTCAACAATAAGCATTTATTTAAGCCCTTGTCACAACATTGCATACTGTGCCCAAATCTTACAAGATTTTAAATTGTATGTAACACAGCAAGGAAATTTCAAATAAATCCTCATATAAATTAAGTGAAAACAAAGACTTACCTTGCTGTGACTTACATTTTACTTCGCCATTAGTTTTTTTTTTTTTTCAACTGAAAACAAAGATCTTAATTTGTCTAACACACCCCAAAATAGCATATTAGTCCAGTTAACATACAGCTGAAAGTTTGACACAAACGACAGCTCTGAACACACCCCTCTGGTATCCATCTTGAATTAGTTCTTCTCATAGTAGAACCATTTATCTACTGAAAATAGAAAGGAAATTAGAAAACAAAGTTATTTTTTTCCTTCAACTAGTATATTAAAACGACCTGATAAACCTGATCAATCAAAATAAATATACTAAACCACATATAATTTTGTTCAAAGACCCTTGATCTCATATCAATAAAGAACAATGTTCAAACTTCAGCATCATTTGCAGTGTTTTCTTGTTTAGGTTTAAGAGATCCATGTTCCTGTGTGTATTTAATGATTAGTAATAGATTCTATCTACAAAGAAGAACCTATATATTGAGAAGAAAATGTACTACATACCTGAAGATGGAACAGGATCTTTGTTTCCACAAGGACATGTCTACAAAATTAAATAATTGAATACATAATGACTGACAAAGACACATGACATAGCAAATAGTAAATAAAAAGTTCAAATGGTAATCAAAAATGTAAAACTGAGTCTTATGGCTTACGTTTACATTTTTTTATTATTAGACATTGATAAGTGAAAACCAAGATTATAAGAACTGATAAGCTTCCGTATGTCTTACCGGCTTAAAATACAATATATTAACAAACAACAAAAAAAATAATACTCACATCATCAACAATAGTTTTTGCCTCTTCGTTTGAGCAGTGTAATGGACTGCTTCCGTCCGAGACGCAGGTGTTCTTACTGAATTGAAATAACCGTAAACAAATTCAAAACTAAACCTTGTAAAAATGATCACACTTAAACCAGTAAAGACCTAATTTGCAACCGATCTAGGCAAGTAAAGTAATGCCTCCACGTAATCATTGAAAATTGAAAAGTATGTACAGCTGTTACTTTAAACAATATTTCATATCAAGTAACAATATAAAACTTAAAAGATGTTACACAATCTCTTTTACGGCTGCTGGTACATATAAATTTATAATATTTAAAGAAAGGCATACAAAAAAAACATGGCCCACGCACTTAAACATCTTATCCATACTCACCAGTTCAGTTCTCCAGCATTGGCCCCCTTAGAAACCAGTTCTTTCCAGTGGCAATGGAGTGTCTTGATTATATCAATGGCAAATTTCTATAACAGAAAACGAAATTTCCCAATTTCATAAGATTTTACAGCACTCGCCTAGTAAACCACAAGCACGTGATTACACATGTTGAACTGGATATATGAATTTATTGAGTTAAGTTTGGATTCAACAAATATTCGTAGAGCTGAATATAGTCAATATTTTCCATTTACAAACTGTTACAGAGAAAGTGTGAATAAATTAGGCAATGCACAAGGGTGGATTTAAATTGTAGAAATAAATAATAAATGGTTATGAATAATCACAGCTGCTAATTTTTTTATCAAATGCCACAAGCAAGGGCGTATCAGGTTCGAGAATGGCCAAAGAACCCTCCCGGTCTGGCCCAGACTGAGAGGCAATAGCCCCCAAGACCCGCCCTCAGGAGTCCCTGAGAACACAGCCAGGCTGGCTCAGAATGACAGGCAAGCTGAGGGTTCTTCTTCAACCAGGGCAGGCCCTAGATTGCATGCCTCGTGGCTATGTGCCACATACTCTTAAAGGATTTAAAGGTTCTTCATTTTCAATCACGGTAATACCTTGTCTTTGAACTCTCCATTGAACGCAAACTGGTTTTCAGGTTTCCCATCTGGTACTTTGTACCTTCTGAACCAATCTACTGTGGCCTCCAGGTAGCCGGGCTTGAGTCTTCTGACGTCACCTATATCTAAAATGAACAGATGAATACTACAATGAGAAGAGCAGTATTTGTAAAAACAGCTTTTAATAGAAGTATCTCCAGATTGCAAAGTCCTAAAACAAATCCATACCATTAAAGTCATTTGCGTCGGGATCATCGGTATTGATTGCAATGACTTTCCAGTCTGTTTCACCTTCATCAATCATTGCCAGAATTCCCAAAACCTTCACTGTAATTACCTCTCCCCGCGTACACACCTTAAAAATGAAAAAAACACAACATCATTGGGAATGAAAAAAAAGACTTCCTTCCAAATGGTGAAAAGATGAATTTAAAATCATTTTCTTTGTCGGCTAGTTTGCAGGAGCTTCATCTACTATGGAAGCTCAATGATGCTTCACAAGCAATGGGGGCTAATGGGGGTGATGTCAGCAAAGGGAATCACATCATCAGCCAAGGGCAACAGCGCATGGAAGCCCAACTAGGAATCAACTAGGTGCGAGTTGATTGATCGCGGAGTGGTTTCGCATTCACCCGACAGAATTCTAGATGCTGATAGGCCACACTGGCACCATACAATGGCGCAACACTTCATTAAGTTACATTACATTGGTGTTACCATTGTCCACTCACTGCAGTCTGGCATGAGTTACCTCGTACCTCATGTGGTAAAGCTATTTGTAACACGTTTGCAAAAGATTGAAAGGCTCTAGGTTTAGTATTCTTTGTCCACCAGATCTAACAAACATTAATGGCATGAAATTATATCAATAAGCCTAACCCCTTTATTCAGCTATTACCTGAACTAGGTCCTAAGAGATAAAAAAAGATGAACCCAAAAGAGAAAAAGATGAACCCAAAATTGTTTCTCTCTCACAACAAAGAATCTGCCAAGGAAATTCTCTTTTAAGACACCACCACCACCCAGATGAGCTTTTACAGGTCCCAGACCTGCAAAACCAGAATAGAATTCCCAGAATAGAACCACTGCAAACACTCAAGTTGAATTCAACACTCACGTTTATTGCATTTGCAAATGGGGAAAAGCAGTCTTATCCAGCACTCTTACGAAGTTACAAGGATAAAACTTCCACCTTATATTCAGCTCAAATAGCTCACTCGCCACTTTTCCACCCGCAGGGTGGGTTTGAAAAACGGTTCAAACTAGATCAGATGTCTGCAATTCTTCTTTAAGCCACACAGCACATATTTTATTTTGAGACGGTAATGTGTCAGAAACACTCAACTGCCATCAACAGCCTAAACAGCGGTTGAGCAACTTCCCTTTGAGCTCGCACTGCGAGGTTGTCACCGTTTTCTTTTCTCCAGACTTAGCTGCATGTTTCTGTGCACACCCATCTTACTTTAACACAGTATAACAAGGTCACATAATTTTGTTCTTACCATCATAAAGTATAGGAATGATTTAACGTATTTTGATTACCTGACATTGATTCAAATTTCTCTCACAGATCCCACTCTACCAACATTTTATAATGGTTATGTAATGGGAAGTTACATGCTGTTTTAACTGAACTGCCTTGCAATTTAAAAACATTTAGCATTCAGAGAATGCCATTTTATATTTTTTGTTGGTTTATGTTTTACTGATGTTTGGTCAGACCCTAGGAACTTATTCATTTAATGAGTATCTTTTAAGGATATTATTTAAACATAACATGTCTGACGAGGTAATTAAAAATGTTTATCTACTTGATGTTTGCCATGTGACACCATAAAGTTTTTTTTTTAAATTAAATAAAAACTTGTTGAATACCTTGTTTCCGATGTCACAGACATCAATGGGGTCGTTGTCACCACAACATCCAGTGTCGACATCTGTGTGGCCAGGATCCTCCCACGTCTGTCAGGAGCAAAAAACAGCAATAAATTATCTGGTTTAAAACTTTCCAATGGAAAATATCCAGCCTTGTTACGTATACAAGGGTGAAGTAGGGGCACACATTTTCTTATGAAACTAAGCTATTATGCAAAACAAGTTTCCCTTCTCGCTTGTTACCAACCACTGTTATAACCAAATAAATGTCATTCTGAATATTTCACAATGGATTGGTAACTTGCCTGAGGGATTGCTCCATAGTTCCAGATGTAACCTTTATGAGGGAAAATATTGGCCACAAAACGCATCTTGCCCTTTTTCACATCTTGTTTCAGTGGGTTTAGTGGGTCTTTAGTGGCAATCTGAAAGATGAAAAATGCCATCAGTCTTTCAAGCTGAAGAAAATGGACCAGATACTTGCCAGAATTCAAAATCTTCATTCATCCAAGTTTTCAAGTTAAATAGCTAGAAACACAATGGAGCTAGCCAAGTAGCTAATTTACATAATTTGTTTGCAATAGTTACAACAAACAATAGTTTGTTTTTCCATGAGCATTCCTACATTTTACATTTATTGTTTGTGTCCTGCATAATCTACTCATCTAAGCAATAACCATAACCCTCATCAATTAGATTAGGTAGTTGCATATTCTTCAAGGTGCTCGTTTATTTTAGGTAGACTGCTAACATATTACTGAGAAAAGTATACAGTATAGTGCATTCACTAGGTTGTAAAATTGATCAGCATCTATGACTATTATAGAGAAAAAGGAAGACTAGGGATTTCTTAAATACACTCGTTTTACTAAAATAGCACCATCTACAAGACGAATGTGAAGGGCAAAAAATATATATATATATATACATATAAATATACATATACCTCCATCTTTGCATTTGTCCATCTTGGTACTTCAACCACCATGTGGAAAATACTCTGATAGAAGAAAAAAAAGTCATTACAACTCATGCAATTAAAGTAAATGCAATTAATGCACTGACAACAGTGCTAACAATATTTTAAATTGATCTAAAAATGTATAAAATCAAACAGAACCAGACGTAAAATTGGCATTTCTGGCATTCAGATATACTCTCAATCTGTTCTGTATGTACAAGGTTTTTACTATTAAATGTATTACTTCGTTTTAGCTATGCCCTATACAGCATATCTTCCAGATAGTTGTACACAATGGCCCATTAAATGCAAATCACTGAAAACCAGGAGTAATTCCCAGAGCTGTGGCAGTGCGCTTGTTTGTGATGGAAGTGATCAAGGTTTTTACCATGCAATTTTCACCAGGTCAAAAATAAATACAGCAACGTTTAAACTGGCAAGCCTTCATCGGTGTGCAGAGTGGAATAGGACAAAAGGAGGGGGTAATTGGATGAAAGGACGAGACTTTGAAAAGTAGCCACAGAATAAGGGGATATCTGAATGCCAGATGAGGGAGGGTGATTTTTTCAGATGAAAGAGAGACAAGAAAGCCATGAGAATCGGAAACGTGTGAACCAATTGAATCCCTCCAACATAATAAATAACATTCACCTCTTAATCATCACTGCTTCTTTAAAATCGCTTGACATCCAAGCAGTTGTCTAACTGTCTGAAATTGAAACCAGTAAATAATACGGGTTACCCATACCTGAGTTTCATCCGCAAACATTGGTATGTCGTGGAATGGTGAAATGTATTTTCCTTCTTTATTTTCTGCAGAAATTAGAGAAGTAAAATTACAGCAGACTACATTTGAGGCTATCAAATTGTGATGGGCAGAAATAAGTAAAATTCCAAACTTGAATTACACCTCTTGACTTAATAATATACTATGAACGCTCATATTATCCAAAAACCACTTATATCAAATACACACCATTCTTATTAAAATACCACACTTCTATTTTGTGTTAGTTTAATTTCTGTGTTGGATTCCCATATTGTCAAACACTCAAACTTGATCTTTGTTGCTCCAGTTACTCATTCATTTAAATTGCTCTCAATTCAATTACAGCCATTTAAAACAAAAACAAAAATCAATATTTGGTGTGACTGCCCTTTGAATTTAAAACTGCATAAATTCTCTTAGGTACATTGTCATGCTGTTCTATAAGAAAATCAGCTGGTATATAGTTCCAAGCATCTTGGAGAACTTTCCACAGTTCTTCTACAGACTTTGGCAATCTAGCTTGCTTCTGTTTTACCAAGTACTATCAGACAGTCTTGATGATGTTGAGATCAGGGCTCTGTGGATGCCATACCATCTTTTGCAGAACTTCTTTATCTCTTCTAAAGATAGTTCTTTATGACCTTGGCTGTGTGTTTGGGGGTCATTCTCCTACCGCAGAATGAAGTTGGGACCGATCTGCTTGTACTTCTCATTATTAAGGATGCCATTCATTCTGAATAGATTACCAGCTCCATTGCAGAAATGCAGCCCCAAAATTTGTAAATTACTGTAAATTGCCAAGGTCACGCACTGTTTTAGAACTACAGTTGTTGGTAAAGGAGTAACATAAGCACAAAAAAAAAAAACCGTATGAGAAAGTTTTGCCTTCCAAAGCACAGGGCTACTGGTTAGGAGCTGTATAAGAGCAATGTCTTTTAATATTTATATTGACAGTTATTTTCCCCATTTAGTCTAATCGTTTACTGCACATGATACATTAAAATAATGACGATTTAATTGTTAGTTAGGCAACTGCATAGTCGGAAATCCAAGGAAGACAATACCCAAGGAAAGAGGCGGTAGTACACTGTAGCTTAATTATAATACACCGAAAAGGTGAATCTTAACGGTGTCACTTATGAAAATTTAGTTGTGACTATTAGCAAGTATTTACTTACTACTTTGTTACAAATTGGTCTCGCATACAATTCCAGTTTTATCCAAGACTCTTCGGATTTCAATGTTTCTACTATCTCTCCCCATGACATTTCTACCATTTACACGTCTTAATATTTCTTTAACGACGCGTAATTCACTTATCTGTATAGTCAAACCGGCGACCCGGTACTAGTTGAGTAATTTTGCCCGCGCAGGCCCTTCGCAGTTGCGAAGAACAAATAAGGTTGTAATCTGCATGTACGTGTTTTATGGCCCAGCCTTCCGATTGGTTGAACTCCGAGGTGCAGTATAAATGCAGAGCGGTACACCAACTACATGGAAGGCACTTTTTAATTGAATTGAATTTTAATTCATTTAAATTAATTCTGGTCGAAACCCAGGACATAGCATGAAAGTAGATCGTACCGTGGTTTCCTACCGATACTTAAATCAAGAAACCTTTCTCACATTAAAACCCTATTTAATTAACAGTTGTATGACGAGAGTTGATCGTGTTTCAGAGATGCTTTCATAAATTTAATTTAAAACGGGTTCCTTCAATTCGGATTTTGCTCACCTCCATCGTTTTAATCCAAGGAGTAAAAACGCTTTAATCACGCGTGTTAAGTGTCAGGTTGGTGATGTGAAAAGAGAGCCTACCAAATCATTCTTTAAACGATTAAACAAAACATATTGGTGTATGCAAGTAGAAGTTTGGTAGTTTTTTGAGAATCTTTTCCGGGTTTTTTAAAATTCTAGTAAAGTGGCAAACAACATGCAAAACCTATTGACTCGTTGGCATAAGTGAAAATTATATATAACCCTTAAATATTTAAAATAATTATTTTTTATTAATGTGATGAAAAAAATATACCCAAGTTACAATGAGACGTGGCCTTTATTTTACTATTTAAATTGCAGTCGTATCATAGACACGTCAGAACTGCCGCAGCGGCTTTGTTGAACCTTGTTAATAGTCAAATTTCACTTACTGAAAAAAACTCTGTAATTCTGTGTGTTAAGGTTTCCACGCTCTTCGACGGTGAAGCTCATTATTCTGTATTTCGGTTCGCGTCTCCCCGATGAAAAAAAAATCTTCTTTTAATACAGTGTGTGAATGCAGTCTCTTAAAATGGTTAATGCTTTCACACTGCCCCGCACAATCACACAGCATTTGGGAGGGTGTGTAAGGACGCAATATTTCCCCTGACGCAATCGTTCCGGTTCCGGTGATCGTTCTGGACACTGCGAAATAATACGAGCATGGTGAAAATTTTTATACATATAGTAAATAAAAAATGTAATAAATAAAATCAAAAGTATTTTTTCTTTTATAATTAGACGGTTATTATGGCTGATACGTCTGGGAAAGCTTTCAATAATTTTATAAAATAATGTATCCACAAATAAGACGAATACATGAAAAACACCTTGACTGACTGGTATTCGAACCTGATGCTGGAGCCCTGTTGTGTATGCTGGTTTTTGTACCAACCAAACAGTTATAATTTAGGTTCAAGCGAGCTGTTAATTTAATAATTACTTTAATAACTTTGTTGTTTTGTTGTTGTCGGATATGTGCGCTTACCAGTGTAAAGTAATGGCATTTTCTAAATAGGACTTTGTTGCTCTTAAATTTATGATTTAATACCAGGTGGACAATATAAACCAAATTATCCACAATTAACGTAATTATACATTTTTCAGTTAGTATCTTTGTTTTTTCTTCTCAAGGTAAAACATGGCAAATAAAAAAAAATATACAAGGGCATGGGAGTTGCTTTTTACATTTTTTTTTAAATACATTTTTAAAAATGAGGCCAGTTTTCAATTAACAACCAACTGAAAATATAATTAATCAAATGGGTTTGAAAAAAAACCAATAATACACAGAGGGAACAGGGCCAGGAATTAATAACTAACGAGATACAATTATACAATTTATATTTAAAAGTGATGTTTATATATATATATATATGTACTTAATTCTTTGTAAATATTCACTAATGACTTAATATTCTACTTTGTTTATTCAATTGTATTAATATGGAAAGGCATGTATAGGCCTATTGCTACAACATGTCAGTATACAAACTCTAAATGCAGCTAACATGCAGGGAACCAGTCATAATATATGCCTAAATAAAGTAATGTTGCGTATAATTTCTTCCTCTTATTTTCAGTCTGGAATTACTCTTTACTTGTCCCTTTGCAACTAGCATGCTTGTATAGGCAGTAGTTCAGCATATAAAATTCTATATCGATGTTTACAATCATAAATGCTTATCTGGCTCGCAGATTATAGAATAGTGAGAGTGTGGTTAACTAAATTAGCAGAGTCGCACGGTATTTTGCAGAGGAGCCGATTTAAAAGCGAAGCCAACGTAAATAAAAGTTGGACAGAAGATCAAGTTCATGTTCCATGTGGTCCCTGGCAGATGCAATAAACCGTCCATAAAATTGAAGGCGATTTGTTTTCTTCATGTGACATAATTTCCTTTGAACTTGTTCTGCTTCCTGCTTTGCTTTGCCTGCCTTTCGGAGGGAGGGACTGTGCTGGCGGCCGGGAGCACGAACGGAGCATCGCGAAAGATTAACAGTGAGGGATAGTGGTGGGGGGGGGAAGGAAATACACGGGTTTTATCCAGTGCTCGGGATAGCTAGCTATTTTTAAAGCTGCAACTAGAGTAATAACGAAACCAGGTGAAATGTCGACCAGTCGTCAGCATAGTGAAAGCCGAGAGATTCCGACAAGGACGGTGCTGATCAACGACGCAACGCAGCTACCTCAAGATTACTGCTCCACGCCTGGAGGCACTTTGTTCTCAACTACTCCAGGAGGTAATAGCAACCAGAAGTAACCGCAATATGATGTTTTAGTGTTTGGTAAGTAAGGAAAAATAAAGATGTATGGTGTGGCCGAGTACCGCTGGTAAAACGGTGATACAAAACTATTTAAAAACATTTTAAAAAACGCTTTGTAGCGAGTTGGTTCTTACCTAACCATCGACGCTCAGAACGAGCACGAATAAAAACGAGTTGAACCTACCGTTAGATTATTTTCAGGGTAAATCTAGTTTTACTTTGCCAATTCGTTTTCCATTTGCATTTCATATGGAACTAACGAAATGCCACCAACACGGATACCCTCCCCTATGCTATTAACGTCATTTTTGAACCTTCTTTGAGTGCTTAGGCGAGATTATACCGCACCATGAAAAGGAATTCCTATTAGCTGGGGCTGTAGGTGGGTCAATGCTAAGGCAAAGGAACAGTAAATTATTGCAGCTTGGGTTTTGTTATTGCACAGTTTTGAGTGTAATTTTTATCAGATACTAATTTTGTTTTGATGGATGTATAACAAAATTTCTGTAAGAAGAGTTAGTTGTATTTACATTTGTCAAGTATCCAGCTGAATATTTAAGGGGACATTTTAGATTAAGCAGCTGTTATGTGTAAAATTCCTCCTGGAACTTCTAAAACTTTCAGGAGGTAGTATGGTTGCTGTATTACCACTTCAACTCTTTCTGGTGCATGCCCCCCCCCCCCCTCCAGATGTTTGACAGGATTACCCACAGCTGTGTAGGGTCTATCATTTATCCAATAACTAGTTACCAAGACTACTGATCCAGCAGTTTATACTCATGATGCATTTGATTGCTTGTAATAAATCTAACAGACAAAATTTTCTGTTTCAATAGTGTGACACTTCTACTTATGACAACATATGCTCCAGTAAGTAGTTAGTCGTTTAATAGAAGTGCTTCATTGACGATCAATCTTAAGATTAATGGGGCTCGTTTAATTTATACACGTTAATTGATATAAATATAGTAGTAATACATCGATCTATATATTAATAATATCAATATAGCCTCTAGATCATTTTTTGAAATGGCACAGGTCAGTTGGGTACAGTTACAGGCATGTAGGCATGTTTCCTCAAAACGGCATTGAACCTCAATTGAATCTGCATAAAAGCTTGGGCATGATAGGCTTTTTAAAGTGCAACCACAGCTGTCTTCTTATCTGAAGAGCTTCAAAGCAACCTAAATTGACGAGATGCACTGTGTAGATGAGGAAAGTGTGGAAAAAGTGCATTGAAGCAATACAACCAAATATTGGGGGTATAAAGTGTTTGTACTGTCCAACATTAATGGGAGTTCTCCAGTTCTCGGGATGCAAGATAATGGTACTAGTTAAAATGTAGTTTTTAAACTTTGCAAGAATCATCCCTGACAACCTCTCCTGCAAAATATTTTTGACAGTTGGATCTGTAGGTCTGGCCTGCGAGGGGCTCTACCAAAAATGAGAGCATAGGCCTTTGCACTGTACCTATCCAAGAAGTGTTGCCTTTGCACTGTACCTATCCAAGAAGTGTTGCCTTTGCACTGTACCTATCCAAGAAGTGGCACTTGTCTTCCACATGATGGATTTCACAGTTGTGTAGGCTTGACTTATGTACCGGAGAGGCTGCAGAGATTGGGACATCTAAAAGAGAGAGCAGCTTTATTGCCATTTAAAACTGAGGGAGCAACCTGTCTCTCATTAGATCAAAATCAACCTGCATGCTGATTGTTTTATAAATGGTAAAAATATTCATTTTGTACCAACAAGTAAGTCTAAGGTCATGCATGAAATTAAAATAAAGTTTGATTTGGTCTATAGTGACTCAATATTGCCTCAAGGGAATAAACCCCGAAGTGCATCTCTTCTGTTTTTTATTTTGTTTTTTTTTTGTATGACTTTGAACAATGTTTTTTCTCATAATGTAATTATTGAGGCAGACTTTTTGCAGGGTCTTGGCAGAGCAATTCTAGATGTGAGTTCAGCAAACTGGTGCCACCTACTGCCTAGAGTGTGCAAAGCAGTATAATGCTTTCCAGAATCCAATTGATAAAGCATGGTCTCTGGACAATTAAACTGATATCGGGGTATCTAGAGTCAATCCTTGTTCCAGTAGCTGGATATTGAATTCCCCATACTTACCTCACTTTTAAATAAATAAAAAATCTATAGAACAGTAAAGCAGTGTGTTTTAGACAATGTGCCCCAAAAAAAGCAGATATCCTTTTTGGTCTTCATTACTACATTATGTCATTGTATCTTGGTACAAAGGCTGGATTTATGTTCGCTGTGACAGAGCCTACAGTTTAATCTTTGGCACATTTATCATTAAGTCTCAGCTGTTCTGATGAGTATATTTTACTTCCATTGCCGAAGCCAAAGGTTCACTGGAGTGGTTTAGGAAACAAAGTTAATGTCCTTGAGTGAGACAGTCAATGTCTTGTCTTGTATCTTATATGAAATCTATTGCAAGGCTTGAAAACCGCTGTTCAAAAGCAATCCCCTACTAACTTGAGTACTTGAAATAAAATGGCAATAAGAATGGGCAAAAATCCAATCTGTAGTGTTAAGTTGGTAAAAACTTAGTTACTGCCAAAGGGATTGACTTTGTTCTGTATACTTATGTAATTCTGATTATTTTTATTTATTTTTAGTTTGTATTGACACTTTTTCTCTTGAGCATTCCAGTTTTTATTAAAAAATATGAAGTTTTAAAAAAAACCCATGGGCATTTCATTTCATGTTCAACAAATCAAAAAGGTTGCTGGTCCCACCCCAGAAGTTGTATATTTGAGTAAGGTACATGACCTGAATTGCTTCAGTAAATATCCAGCTGTATATGGGTGAATGTAGAAATTGTAAGCTGTGTAAATTGCTTTGGATAAAAGCATCTGCTAAACTAAAATTGTGAAATGGTCCATCATAGTCTGAATTAAATCTGAATACTTTTGCAAGGCACTGTAATCCAAATGCTGTATAATTGACATCCATCAAATGACATTTTTGAATTAGCCAACTTGGTTGCATGTCAACGAGGGAAGACCCTCATCAGTTTGTTCTAAAATAGCCAATATAAGGGGGGGGAAACTTATTTTAATAAAATTTATTTAAGCTCTTAAAGGGAAAAATAATCAAGCAAAATAACTTTATGATGTCCCTTTTGTATCATTATGAAACCATCTCGGTTTTAAAGGTTGTTTCATGTTGTCTATTTGGATCAATGCAAAATGTTTTAATTTCCTCTTTCTTTCTACATAATGCAAATAAATATCAACAATAAATAAGTATCTGCTTCTCTTTTTAGGCACTCGGATTATCTATGACCGTAAATTCCTGTTAGACCGGCGAAATTCCCCTATTGCCCAGACCCCTCCAGCACACCTTCCGGTCATTCCTGGAGTGACCAGCCAAAACACAATTCGTGAAAATAAAAAGAACGACGCCAACAGTATGAACAACCATAACGGCAAGACCGGAGTGGGTAAGTACTTAGTTGCTCATGATGCTGAGATATCTAGGCAGTAGCAAATGCAAGTTCTAGTAGTACAGTAGGGCAGTATAGCTATCACCGAGTTGAAGAAATAATTTCAACTACATGTACATGTTGGGAACAGTGCCTTGAGTAGCAATGAATACCGTAAAGGGATTTCATACCATTTGATGTCAGATGGTTGTTAAAAGGTATTCCAATTATGTTATTATGTCTATGCTCCATGTATTGTCTCCAAGGGCAATACCGAAGGCTTACATTATTCCTCATGGAAATATTTGCGTTCTGTTGACTTTCAGAGTTCATAGTAACCTGTGCAGCTTTAAGTTTGCATCCTTTAGGAATACTCGCATTCCTATAAATAGGGAGGTTACTTTATTATTTTATTTTAGCTTTGTCAATTCCTCTTTCAAAGAGTGCCTTTTCGAAAGACAGTTGTGTTTTTGTTTAAGGTGAAGATGCACAGTTTGAGATGGACATCTAATGCAGAAGAACAAAACTGAAGAATCTGGGATGACTTGGTACCTGTGTTTCGGCATACCGATGTTGTCAGTCCTTATAGCCATTTCCTTTAGCCCTCGCTTAAGCAACTAATAATCCGTGAGTAGACTTGTATAGGTCTAAAAAATTTGAAAACCAGAAAGCTAATGCATCATTTTGTCTTATTTGATTTCGGTGTAACCTTTATGTCCAACCCGTTTAAGTTATGATTTATATAATTGAAAAATGACTAAATATGAAACAGGTTAAACTAAAATAAAAGCATCCAAGTAATAAATGTACTTCTACATACCCATGATTTGTGGTGCAGAGCTTAATATAAACTGTAGCCCATCATTCCTGAAACCCCACTCATGGTCACACCTTTAAGCTCTTCTTGTGGAACAAAATTACCGTGGATTTAGCCAATGACCTCGAAGCCTGTTAGTTCACTATTTAATATCTTGCCTGAAACAAATGCCTTTTTAGACTGTTTGAAACCTAGTGGTATGTGATCAGTGCACATACATTTACTGGCCATATCTGGGTTGTTTCTCAGTAAGCATTATTTTTGGAAGCAAAGATTTTTTTTTTTACAGTTTTAAGAATAAGATGAGTACCTTGTAATATTACTCAGTCTTGCCTGATTTATATACATAGAATGTATGCCATGGTGGGATACTTTAAGTTTGATGTAGCCATTTTTGGCTAAGTCTAGACAATAGTTTAATAGTTTTGGTTGCCAAGATGATGCTTTTGCTTGTCTTTTGGTTTTGTGAAGTCGGTAATGCTTATGGTCGCTTCCTAGTCTTACCAGCAAATACTGGATAGGTTATGGATAAGCACAGGGAGTATTGGCACAAAAAGTTTAAAATCTTTTATTTTGCCAGAAATGGCCCAAAATTTCAGGAGTGTTCTTCAGTATTACTGAGTATTTCTTTTTTTTTTTTTCTTTTTTTTTTTTTTTTGTCAAATTTTATTTGACGATTGTTTACCTCCCCCCACCCACCTCCCTACCTCCAAGATGAGCAATTTAAAACTTTATTGTAGCACAGATTAATATAAAATTCTCAAGGCAAGATTTATACAGATGGTGTTTGTGACTTTAGCTTTATCTTGATTTAAAATATTTAGATATAAAATGATTTGTAGCTATGTACTTGATGAACAATGATTGTACAAGGTAAAAAGAGCTGGTCTGAAGATGCACTAAATTCATGCTGATTAAATTAACATATGGACTGATTTCATTGGCATAGATAAAATTTTTCTGAATCATTATGAATATTAAATTTGCCCAGGTGTACGTTGATTATAAGTATCCACTAACTATAGTTTTCCCTGTTCTTTCATTTGATGGTCCGTAGTACTGAAATTATTATATATCCTCACCAATATTGTTTTTTATTTATTATTATTTTGGAATCAACAATCACAAAAAAATGCACTCAAACCAAAATTATTTGAATACAAATACATGTATGTTATTGCAAACCTTACTGTTTATCAATTTAATGTATTTTACATCTTATTAGCATTTTTTTTAACTGTCCAGATGCAAGTATAGAATACAATTTGGAATTGTACTCAGTTTTATATATAATATAGTTGCACAATACACTAAGGGGTGAGAAAAAACAAAAGCCCCCAGACCCTGTGGCCTGCAAGGACTGTAATTTGATAGCCCTGACCCATTTTATGAGATTATTATTATTTACAAATTTCAATCGGAATACCCCCGTGTAGCAAACCAGAGTTCAGATTTGGTAGGAAATAAACCACCTCTTTGGAATAATTTTTTTTTTTTCTTCCCTTTCCTTTCGGACTTAGTTGCCAACTATAATTGAATTCAACCAATCACGTGCACAAGTTGTTGCAGATTTTCCCCCACATATACAGGATTCATTTGAGTAAATAATATGATAACAGAATTGGTCTGTTTTACAGAATTGTTTCCTCCTGATTAAACCCACTTTAGTGTCTATGTTTTGACATTATTTTGTTTTACCTGCTCAAGATACCTTGTGTATATCTTTTTCTTTCTTTCATCTAATCTAAAATGTAGCCTTATATCAGTCTTAACAAAAAATGCAAGTTGTCATCCAGAATTTTTGATTATAATTTAGATAGGGTTTAAGTTTAAAACTTTTGAAAGGACTTCTAGGGGGGAACAAAATTTTGATAGTATTGTCATATGAATGTAATTGGTAACTGCAAAAGTTTTAAATGCTAACTGCAGCAGTTTCCATACTGTACATGTTGTCTACCTGCCCTTTTATGATAAAGCTTTCATAGGTATTTATGGCTGAAATTGTGTTATGTTCTTAAGCAGATTTACCCCCTTATGAATGGCATGTTTTGTTAAAAATTGGGTTTTCTTAAGCACACTTCAGATGGCTGTGTATTGTATGAGATTTACAACATCTTTTTAAAAACACCTTCCAAACAGTGCCAGTTCCTGTGGTCACTGTTACAAAAAAAAAAACACAATAAAATAATTATGATATAAAGGACTTAAAATCTGCATCTTTTTCACTGTTTGCATATCATGGTAAGGTATATGAGGAACTACATTGTCAATTTTAAATGTAAGAGTATCAATATAGAAGGGTAAAGGCATTGTAGCTCTTTTCAAAGACATTACAAAACTAATGGTTAATTTAAAGATCATATTTGCAATTTATGTAAAAGCACACCGATTTCATATTTCAAAAAGAATGAGGCCATAAAGATGGTTGTTGCTTAAAAGATGACTCAAATTTACCATTCTATACATATGTAATCTAGTATAAAATATTTTAATTGCCTATGAACTTTTATTTACTTTTTCCCCAATACAATTATGTATACCATTCATTTTTGTGATTTACAGTACTTGGATCTAGTTCTGGCTAACAAGGCTTTTTTCTGTGTTTGATTATCAAGTTGACCCTTATTAAGGAAAAGATGAGAAAGCTTTAATTTGGTTGCATTTAAAAAAAAAATTATTCAAATAATTTCCAATATGATTTCAATATACTTCTTCATGTAAGAGATGCATTATACCTTCCTGAATTAAAAAGTTTCGATAAAAAGCCCTTTTGTTCACGCTGGCCACCCTTTGGGCAGGACTGAATAATTAGAAAGACCTAGGGAACGCCCAAACTGTCTTGCAATTGCATCTTAGAACTTTCTAAAACCTTAGATTATTTTGTCTTGGGACAAAGGCAAGGAATATGCTATGTTACGCAACTCGTATTACAGTATTTAAGCCCCAGTTTATCTATTTATTTGAGAACTGAATTCCAGGTCTCGGGGCACATTCTATTAATTGAAAATTTAAAGGCCACGGCATACTCTTTGAATCAATAATGTTACGGCGCTTGTATCGTAGGTGTTCCGAATATTGTGAAGCTGGCAACTACTACCGGGTCCTGAAAACAGCAAACGGCAAAAAAACGTCAAAATAAAAGACTCTTTGGGAGGCTGTACATTTTACGTCAACTGCCTTAAAAAATTCTATATTATTTAGTTGGTATACATAATTTTTTATTTATATTGTGTTTTATTTTGCAATACATATATATTGTTATGTATATAAAAACCTGAAAAGTGTGCTTAAGTAAAAGTTCAAACTTACTTAGCAGGACTCGTACAATCTCCAAATAAACGTAGATTGAACAATATCGTGCGTTTTAAATAGATTTTTGGGCATTGAGGCCATAGTGCAATATGGCACGTTACTGTGTACAGAAGAAAAAAAAACAGTCCTACATGATCCTGACATTTTTGGCTGCTGGTTCCCTTTTGACATTTTTAACTACCAGCTGCCGCCCCGTTACACGTATTTGGCGACCTTTTGAAATCGGTATTTGTTCATAAAATGACACATGGAATGATCAAACTCATTTTGGGGGGTTGATACATTTTTTTAACCTATTCATTATTTCATTCTGTTTCCTCTAAGAGTTGCCTATTATTTATGCAGGCCATCCTTGGCCTTCTCACTACAATTCTCGTTCAGGCATTTGGTTGGCCAACTCGGGTCCTTTCTTTCCTTTTCGCATCCCTGTGTGTCGGCAGTCAAGATGGTGAGTGCATTGAGTCTAAAATTGGATTCAAATCCCATCGTAATCTTCATCATCCTTTTAAAATGACACCCTTGATATAGTTTAGAATGTATTGGAAACATATTTGGGTAGTAATATAATAATAGTTTACTGGTTTAAACATGCATTCACAATTTCCTTAGTCTCCCAATGTAATGCAGTGGCCTAGGTAGCAAACTTAGCCTTGTAGCATACAGTGTAATTACTGACCAACAGATTAATTAAAATTGACATATTCGTCTCGGCCAAAGCAAAAGATCGGCATTTGTCGTCGTCCATGTTTTAATTTCTTATACTGGATTACTTTATACTGCTTGAAGTGTACGTCCCATTCACCAGTAGGTTGTAAGTTCAATTCGGAGGGAGGTTGCTGCACTCTAAAGACTCCTATTCAACTAAATATCAAGTTGTAATAAGGGCACCGGTAACAAAACCTCTGTGTAATTTGCAATTTGTTATTCCTCATTCGTTATTCTTTAAAAGAGGATCCCTGAGGTCTCACGGATGTTTGCTAACTTGCTTTTTGCCTCTGCTTATCATCGATTGCTTTTTTGGTGCCTTTTGTAAAGAATCCTCGATTAACATTTGTTTCAGAACGACACGGTCACTGTCAGGACACGGAAGTTTATGACGAACCGCTTGCTTCAGAGAAAGCAAATGGTAATTATTCTCAACGTTTTTACTTTGACTCTTATCTGCCCAAATTAGTTGTTTCTGGTTGACCAGGAAGTTATTTGTTCCAGTTAAAATAAATGAAATGTGTATCTTTGAAGGTGGTCGATGTTCTCCATCCTGGCAAGGCAACGGTCCCCAAGACGGAGATCAGGGAGAAGCTTGCAAAAATGTATAAGACCACCCCAGATGTGGTCTTTGTGTTTGGCTTCAGGACGCAGTTTGGTGGTGGCAAAACAACAGGCTTTGCTATGGTCTACGATTCTTTGGACTATGCCAAAAAGAACGAGCCCAAACACAGACTGGCCAGGGTTAGTTGTGTGTGTGTGTGTGTGACAATAATTTATACACATCCTTTGGGGTCCCTCATGACCCTGAAGGTGATACTGTAATAAGCACAGTCCGCAACTTACCTGCAGTGTCTTGAATACTAATGCACTCACAGTGTACATAAGCTTTAAGTTTAAACGTTTTATTTTGCGAATAATATGGAAAAAATATCAAATCTCTACTTATTCTCACGTTTGTATCCAGTGCAGTTTGTTTGTGATTTGATGTAGGCCCCGTAGTTTGACAACTAGAGTGTTAGTCCGGAAAGATTATAAATGCATTCACTTTTTTTCTTCTGCTCAGCATGGTTTGTATGAGAAGAAAAAGTCATCCAGGAAACAGCGCAAGGAACGAAAGAACAGAATGAAGAAGGTTCGGGGTGTTGCCAAGGCTAGTGTTGGTGCTGCTGGCAAAAAGGTAACGTGCATATATTTTACTTCAGGTACTCCTTAGAGTCTGTCACTTCAGCTTCTACACAATCATTTTAAACATACCTTTTAATTTGCTTTGTCATTTTTCCTCTTAAATGAACTTCTGGACAACAGAATGTAAATTCTGTTTTCATAATTAGAAAAACTAGTTTAATATTAACTAATTTGTGTAACTCTCATGGGCATTATCTTAATAATGCACTGATACTGTGCCATTTTTGCACTAAAATATAGTCAGTTGGGAGTGATGTGTGGTTGTTTATTTAACATTATATAACCTAGTTAGTCTTAAAATTAATAAAGTACATCTTGGATTTGTATAAGGGGTAGTTGGCACAACCAGAATCTATTTGGCAAAGGAGGAACTACGTTTAATCGCCATTTTCTTTTGTGTTGTTGCTTTTTATTTTGCTTCCCATGGACGTTATCAGAAATGAAGTGTTTCAGGTACAGCACCAGCATGGTGT
The DNA here is from genome assembly GCA_025775065.1 of Hiodon alosoides. Taxonomy (NCBI): domain Eukaryota; kingdom Metazoa; phylum Chordata; class Actinopteri; order Hiodontiformes; family Hiodontidae; genus Hiodon; species Hiodon alosoides. The sequence goes on along the minus strand of JAOYSI010000011.1, from coordinate 1,371,874 downwards.
GCTGATTTGAGAGGCATATCATTTCATATTAAGTTTGATCATGTCTTAGTGCTTTGCATGTCAAGTCCAAACCATAATGCCATTCCTAATGCTGCTGTCATCTATGTTGTAAATGGTCAGAAGGGCCGTTCTTGGTTTTTTTGTTTAAATTATGTATGTGCTCGTTTGCATTAGCAAACTGACTTACTGCACCATTACTAATGACTTTAGATCTGCATACTTATAAAATAGTGTTTTGACTTGGTTTTAAGAAAATTAAAATGTATATCTTAACTTTTTTCCAGAATAAGCTATTTGTTTTGTATATATATATTTTGTATTGGTAGCCAAATTAGTAGTGCAGTATGATTGAGTAAAATGATTGCATGTTTTAGATTAGTATGGTTTCTTTGCCACTTAATTTCATTCCTAATACTTTAGGACTTAAAGTAAAGTAAGTTTTATTGTGCAAGTATTTCTCATTTTATTATGTAGCAAAATTAAGGTATAAGTAGTTAGTGTTGCATGTAAAATTCAGCATTAATTTATCCAAAAGTTAGTCAGGTATTTAAAACCCCTCAATATTTTATGCAGTATGATTTCCCTTCCTTATTCCAGTATAAAGTATATCTTAACAAGGCAAACAACTGGTCCCCCTTATAACATCAAATTTTTCTTTTTTTCTTAGTGAAACTTGGAACTCGGAGATGTCATCCTGCTCAGGATTTTCTTGTACATTGTCATCAAATAAATTGTAAAAAAATTGCAATGTGGTCTGTTAAATTCGTTAACTTACTGCACTCCATGTCACTTTTGTTGCAGTAAACTATAGCAAAAACTTACATTCTTCAACCACTTATAAAAAGTAATTCCTGGGATTTTCAAGGTTGTGCTTGAGTAAAATTAGTAAATGCATAGTAAGAAATGGGAATTGTGTTGGCATGTGTGAAATGAAGTGAGAGCATGCTAAAAATTAAATGTTAGAAAGTTGTATTTTTGCTTAACATGAAATACCATTAGTTCCCTTGTCACTGCATATGAAGTGAACTTCTCAAATATCCATTCTAGAGAAAAGACACTTGTTATTTACAATGTGGGTAGTTTTATAACAGTAGATATTAATTGATTTAAGGTGATGGCATGCTTGGTAGCTACAATGCACAGCATAAATGAGTACACCCCCTTTGAACATTGACATCCATTTATCAGTGAATAGGAGACCAATTTGCTCCATTTTTACAGAAGTTATTTTTAAACATTTATTTTATTAACAAGTGTGTTCCCCTAACATCTTTAGGATAAGGAAAATAATACATTTTATTCAAATAAAGGTGTTGCAAAAATGATTACACCCTACATCAAATTCTACCAGCTAGTATTTTGTATGGCCTCCTTGATTTTTTAAGGACAACACCAAGTGTTCTATACATTGATTGAACAAGTTGGCGACATACACCTACATCCATCTTTCTCCATTCTTGAAGAATGAACTCTTTCAGATCCTGGATGCTGGACGGAGAATGACGTTCAACTTGTCTTTTCAGAAATCCTTTCAAGTGTTCTATTGGGTTGAGGTCTGGTGACATGCTTGGCCACTGAATCACTTTCACCCTGTTCTTCCTCAGAAATGAACTAGTGGCCTTAGATGTATGTTTTGGGTCATTATCGTGTTGAAAGAGTGCCCGGCGCCCTAGGGCACGAACTTGCATACTGATTTTCTTCAACTTCTCATCACAAAACGCTCCTAGCGAGGTGTTAGCTAGACGTCTCAGCAAGCTTCCCACAACTCCATCCTTTTTGAATTTTTGGATTACTTTTGTGATAGTATTCAAACTTATTAGCAATGCTTTATCAATTTTTTTTATAGCCATGACCTTTTTTGTGCAAAGAAATTATTTTCTTTCTGAGGTCTTGTGACACTTCTTTTCCATGTGCTGCCATTTTGTCAGCATTGAACAGGAGTGGATTTTCTCTCTTAAATACCACTCTTAATTGTCAATTATCCTGTAGGTGAATTCCTGTTAATTACAATTTTTATCAGGTTTTTCTTCTTAGACATTCATTGGGGTGTACTCGTTTTTGCACCATGATCTTAAATTATTTTGTTAGAATAGTTCCAATTTTGTCTTTGGTACTGACTAATCTAATTTAAAACCAATAAACCAGATTTGCACAAATATATTTTATTGTATAGGATCCCATAGAAAGTATTAATTTTAGAGCGAGATGGATGTTTTTTCTGAGAAATCTTTTGGGATGTATTCATTTATGCTGTACACTGTATGTCATATGTCTTGATATGCGCTCCCATAAGATGGTCAGTTCTCGTGTTATACAAATGCTCCTTAAATACACACAATTCTTCAGAAATTAAACATTAACTTAGTCTACCTATTTCTAACCTCATGAACATCTATAAGTAATGTGTGTAAAAAGTCATTCTTTAATGAGTAGCTTTAATGAGTTGACCGTGTGTATTTTATGGGTACTTAAATGTTCTTCTCAATACCAAATAATTACCAAAGCAGTATTTGAGTGAATTTAAACGGAACAATATGAAAAAAATAAGTGATAGAAGGATTAAGTCATTTAAAAGTAACTGCTGTTTTTCAAGTTTTTCCTTTTATAATCACCTGTGTTTTTTTCCGATTTGGAAGTATGCTTGCTACTACCACAATTGGAACTGGTGCTTATGTAAGATTGGTAACCCCCTATCCATGTTCAGTCAATCCACAAGTCATTTTTCATACTGCGGTCCAAAGCAGCGACCAGGAAGATGACGGGAGCCGTAGTCACACACCGTCCCTAGTCCGGGCTGGGCTCTCCCAGTCACAATTGTCCATTGACATGATCTCCGTTCAAACCAGTGATTTCCAGATTGTTGGGCTCTGTACTTAGATAAGCGTCTCCACCAAATGAACCACTTGGGGGGTCAGAACAGATACTCTAAGTTCAAATTGAGTACTGGCCTTTATGCTGATAGTGTATCCCCATCTTTTGCCATTTCTGATGTAAATTCAAAGCTGGTCTTTCTATTACGTAAGGATATTAGTATTGCTCATCCTTGGTAAACAGCGATTGGGTCAAATCCCAAGTTTGTTCTCTGTTCTTGACACTACAGATACTAAAACTTTGAATATCTAGTGATATTTTACACAGCGTTTTAAAATCTATTAGGAATCAGCAGTTGTGTTATTCCATCTTGATCTTTCTAGATAAATCCCAGTATCACAACAATACTGTTTTAATATTCACCATATGTCCTTTTTTGTTTCTATGAAACAGACACACAATTTTAACGCTACATTCTAGAGTTAATTCCAAATGAGGAGTCCTCCAAACTTGCCACATTTTAAGTTTTTAACTGGATTCCATGATAAAGTATTTCCTCTATACTTATGGTGGTAAAGGTGTTGTATTATAAGAGGTTACTCATCTCCCTCAGGCTTCCTATCACCAGACCACAAACCTGTATCAGAAGGCTGCAGTGACTGCAGGTTTTTTATTGCAACAGGATATTTAACCCATAACTAGTTATTACCATCATGCTGTGTGGGTTTCAATGCCTAAGTCAGTGGTTCTCCACCAATGACCCATTAGGCCTAATTATGCAGCCTGATCACTTTCTAATGTTTATAGTTACTCAAACTGTAATATGTTACCATTACTGATAATTTAGTATGCCTGTAAAGCTAGCGCACTGATATAGGAAATTCTGGAGTCAAAGGATTTTTGTTAATGCATTTGATTTTTCTCACCTTCATCCAATTTGGCATATAAATTGAATTTTTTGTGGCCTACATTACACATTTTGCACTAGCAAAGTTGAGAACTTCTAATCTAATGTTTATTGAGTCCTCGAGTAATATCAAAGTTGCATTATCCTTACTTCCATTGCCACCCCAACGATGCCCTCCTGCATGAGGGTCCAATCATTTAATTTTAAGTCTTTGAGGTTCAAGTCTAGAACTAGACCAATTAAGTTGCGCCCACTGTTTCCTGACCTGATAATCTGTTTTTTGATACATACATTTATACATGCATACACAAACGTACACATACATAGCCGTAGTATGTTGTGAGCGAGGGCCTGGAGTTAACACATGAAAATAGGTGTGTAGTTAAGTCATCAGTAAGTTGCAAAACTACATCATGGTATTGTATAAGAATATTATTGTGTCGTTAAAGCTTGACAAGAAAGATAAATATTTTTTCTTGTTGCTAAATTTCTAAAGAATCAATTTAAATTATGGTTGCAAATAATGTAGGTAGCTAACACTGGTTGATGATGTTTTAGCAAAACCTTTAAGAAGTCAAGACAGCTCTCTTTTACCACCAACTCCAAAAATTATGGAAGGGTGTCAAGATCATTCTGCAGATTCTGCAGATCATTCTCTCTGTTGTTGTTTTGTTTCATTTTGGGACATTGTCTTAATTTAACATTAACCATTTTAATCAGCTTTTTCTATATGCACCCTTTTTACAGGGAAAAAAGGTGAGAAAAAACTTTTGAGATGAGGAAAAAAAACCCTTTACAAACATAAAAATCTTTTTTTCTCCATCTGAACCATAGTTATCATTAAGACAACATATTTCGGGCATGGTTTTAACCCACTAAACCATACCCCTGTCTACAATGATTGGATAGTTGTGCAATAAACGCTTCCAGTTTAATATCCCTAACCTGGTAAAGAGTTAAATCTGGATTTGTTCGGCCTCTAACCCCCCCGAAGTAGACAATCTGGGAAGGTGACCCACTTCCGGTCTTCGAATTCGCAGTCGGATGACGTGGCTGAACTCAACAACAGTGGAAGTGTACGTGAATAGACTGTTTTTTTTTAATCAACGCAAAATCAACGCAGTTGACTTGGGTTGGTCAAGACTAAGCATGTGACTTTTCCGAGACAATCACAGTCGAATGTGTTGAGTATTTCAGAAGTAGAAAAAAATTACGCCATATGCGTGAGCGCATCCCAAGTCTGCCACTGAGATACAACCAGGAAGAAGGAAGGTGGGATAGGTCCAACAAAGCTAACATCCCGAATTCTTCTGAAAACTTTTATCTGAAAATAATGGGGTTATCTAGATGGAAATTTACTTTGGTGGTATTAGTCTCTGCTATGGGACTGCTACTGCCGGCCCGGGCGGATGAGCACGAACACACGGTAAGGGAATTTGGGGCCCAAAGAGAGCCTTGCTTGGACGGCTCCGAATGGATGCCTGATAAGTCTTGCAAGTCGGATACCTCTAGTACTCATCATATAACACGCAAGGCGAAGTAAAGTAATTTTCAGTTACGTGTTTATCCGTTTTTGTTACCCATAATGCGCTTACATACTTCACTATATTTGCTACAGTTTAACTATTTATTATTCCTCGTCAGTAGCTAGCTAGCTAGCATGTTGGTTATGCCTGTGGATCATTTACTATTGTATTTCAGTGCAGTTTGCTCCATACTACACAGCGACAGTTCGATTTGTTAGATTATTTAAAATATACTTTGTGTTTATCCAACTAGCAACGATGCCGTTATCAATTGTCATTTTCTTTTTAAAGAATATTCTCTTCATTAAATATACCAAACTAGCCAGCTAGCATGCCATTTGTGTTAATGTCTGTCACTCAGACTGCCGTTGACAGAATATCCGGTTCTTCTGGCCTGGTTAGTGTCCGGATACACTATACACTTATAGAACGTATTATTGTTAAAACACCATACCCTATCATACAATAGCTGTAATTTGAGAACGTAAAACTAACTGTTAAAACAAAGACATATGCACCTATTCCGTATTAAAAGGAGCAAAAGTTATTGGCAAAGGAGAACGGGATAATTCTTCAGGAATAAATCAAATGTCGCATTGCTCGTTGTATTAATTCGCCATACACCGATGAAGCAACCGGCTTTTACTGCCACCTAATCTGTGACCTCAAACAATATTGGCCATAAATATTAATCAAAATGTTAAACATGAAAACTATACATTGAGATCGGAATAAGCCTTATCCATAGAACCAGACTACAACATAAGGCGGTCGTTGTTTCATCTCTTAATGGGGACATGAGAGAAGACATTGCGCGCCAAATAAAATAACTCGATACCAAATGATGGCATTTATACTCCTACTTAGTAACTCATATTGCGTTACACCATTACATAGCAAATGCTGGTGAAATGATGAAAACTACCAGAATGCCGTAAAAGGAAAAGACCTATGTCAAAAAATAGCTCTCGAATTAAAATGTCAAGCGCACGAAAATTCTAAAGAATATAGTTTTGTATTTATACATTTTAAAACGGCTATCTAAATACTTAGACGTTTTTTGCAATTTCTATGCAGATAGAATTCTGAAGTGCATATTCTCTGGCGAGGGAACATTGGAAGTTCCTGTTCCCGCCTCACACCCCTTTTCCCACAATACTTTCTGGCTTGTTAATATTTGCACAGTTTCCAGTAAAGTGAATAAACCAATAATGTAAAGTAAATATACATCAGTAACATCGAGTGAGTAAACCAATTGATGTATCAGTGTTTTGTTTGTTTTTTCGAGCACCACTTGATTCTAGTTTTATTTTTTGTATCTTTATGTGACACATAACCTCTTAGTCTAAATTTCTGGCCCTCCCTTTGCTAGGAAAAAAAAAAGTAAATTCAAGAGTTTGGTATCTGACTTTATAGCCAATTGTGGTTGCTATTCAAATTCCATTCATGTTATTTCTCTTATTTACTTTTTACTGAAACTTTTTAGTCTTCTAATGGGAGTGTTGATTCTAAGATTTGTGATTTGTTTACCAGCCCTAGGATTGCTTGCACGAATTCCCTTAATTTGCTATATATATATATATATATATATATAATGTGTATATGTCTTAATTTTATAATGCAGCTCTGTGCATTAATCATTAATCATTAACTGGTGAATTAACTATTATTCACGCTTTGCAATCATCACCCAAACATTATAGAAACAATTCCATTTTCTGCACAAACTTTTTGGGGCTTGGATCTATTGGGACAGGAATAATTTACACAATCAACTAGAAATTTAACCCAAGACAACATGTACCACTAAGCCTCTAAAAAGGACCGTCATTTTTATTATCACATATGTAATGGCTTTCTCTCTATGCTTTGTAGACATAAGGTGCCATTCAGGACATCCTTCTGATGTGCAATAAACCAATATAAACCAATATATGCAATAGTTTAGTTCATTGGTCCAATGAGCTGTTGTATTGGAATGCTCAAACTAGAATATGATCATTAAATTCCTACTTCAATATAAACCTGCTCTATTGTATCTATCTATTGTATCCTGCTCTAAGTATAATGTATTTTTTTTTAGTATTCATACAGGTTTGATATTTAACCATTTTTATAAGTTATGTACATTCATTATAGTTCTTTAAAATGGAACATATATTTTAATGTAGCTATGATACTTGTTTTGCTGTTTTATATTTCTAGTGCTTAGGTATGTTGTACCCTTGAACAAGGCAAATTGCTCTATACAGCAATTTAGATGAAGTAGAGAAAACACTCCAAGATGCAACCCTAGTCAGTTTGCAATCTGCATGAAGTTAAAACAATGCAAATTGTGTAAATCTAGTTTGAGGTGCAATGCCTTGAATAAGACTTACTGATTATGTCATTAATGCCACAGAAAGTAAGTAGCTTCAAATCTAGGTGCCATGTTGTGTCCTTTCAGGCCATACCTGGTGTAATATAATATCTTACACGCCCTCTTTTGGTTATTGCATAATTGTTTTCTCATTCCTGAAAACTTGTGTTTATTACGTCCCTTACTAATTTTTCTTGATTCCTGACTACTGCTTATTTACTTTTTTGTCTGGAAGTTTTTTGGTTGGGTTGTTTCATAATAAATGTTATCCTAAATGTTATACCATTTAATTTTTGTGGGTCTCAGTATACAGATAAAGAAGAGGTTGTTTTGTGGATGAACACAGTGGGGCCGTATCACAACAGACAAGAAACCTACAAGTATTTTTCCCTTCCCTTTTGTGTGGGCACAAAAAAGACAATCAGCCATTACCATGAGACACTTGGAGAAGCGCTTCAAGGAGTGGAACTTGAATTCAGTGGCTTAGATATTAAATTTAAAGGTAAACCACACAAAGCTGACCAGCTTAACTGATATGTCTGAATGTTATAGCCACCTCCTCCTAGAGTGTCTTCTTGGTTGGATTGGGACCCAGTGTTAAAAATACTTCCACTTTTACTGTATTATGTTGTAATGATTAATATGGTTTAAAATATAGTTTGATTAATATGTTATAAATCCATTTGATTTATTCTTTAGAATGACATTTTTTGATATAGGTGCCCATTACTGTACTAGTTTTACTAATGGACCTAATGTAAAAAAAAAAAAAAAAAAGTGACCTTGAATTTTTGCAGATGAGGTAATGCAAACAACATACTGTGAAATTGAGCTTGATAAAGCCAAAAGAGATGCCTTTGTGTATGCCATAAAGAACCACTACTGGTATCAGATGTACATCGATGACCTGCCCATTTGGGGTGAGTATTTGGATGACCTTTTTTTTTGTCTCTATTTTGACACTTGCATATTATACATAGATTTATTTTTTCACTAATGTTGATTGGTTAATGTTGCAGAATTTGGTTGTTCAACATTGATTCTTCTTTAACACAGATCGAAAGCAGCTGATTGTTCAGTGTATGTGGTATTTTGCTATGATTCTTTTGGAATGAGTTACGATGTTTGGCTTTAATTCTGGAGCTTACCCTGCACAAGACGCACTTTGCATATTTAGCTGCAACTTTCTGGACTGTGGTGGGCTGCCCTGATCCTGCAGGTGGCCGTGTCTACAGGTTTTTGTTTTTAATTAACACATATTTCCAGGAATCGTTGGCGAAGCAGATGAAAATGGCGAAGATCATTACTTGTGGACGTACAAGAAGCTGGAGATCGGCTATAATGGCAACAGAATTGTTGATGTGAATCTTACCAGTGAGGGGAAAGTCAAACTTGTGCCGAACACCAGAATTGCAATGTCTTATTCTGTAAGTATATTGAGGTATATCTAATAGATTAGTGTTACAGTACTTGTATTGGCATTTTGGCCTATAAACTAACAAAAGCATCAGCTAGAATGGGCTGCCAAATGTCTGTTGTAGTTATATATAAAGTATATACTAAAGGTGTCCGTTTAAAAAAAAAAAAAAAAAAAAAAAACTTTCCTTTTTTCCAGGTTAAGTGGAAAAAGTCCGATGTCAAGTTTGAGGACCGGTTCGACAAGTATCTTGATCCATCCTTTTTTCAACACAGAGTAAGTGAATCCTGTCCCTAACCCAACTGGAATGCAAACCAAGTAGTTTTTTACTCTTAGAGAACACGTGCATTTTCATGTCTACGTTGCTTATTTGGCATCGATTACTCATGAATCGTTTACAAGAGAGATCTATTCTCCAACAGAAATATTTGACATTGACTTATAACAGCTCTTACGAGGTTATTCACTGTGTACATGTGGCTCTCAGTAAATGCTCTTTTCACTAAACGTCTGATCCATGTATTCTTGAGTTAATTAAATATCTTCTCTCTCAACAGATTCATTGGTTTTCTATTTTCAATTCCTTTATGATGGTTATTTTCCTTGTGGGACTAGTCTCCATGATTCTGATGAGAACATTAAGAAAAGACTATGCAAGATACAGCAAAGAGGAGGAAATGGATGACATGGTGAGTTTAAAAAAAAAAATGTTCCTCCCTCCTTTGGGGAATCTTTTATACCAACACCATTACCAGCCTGCCCTCCTCTGAATTTTCTAGACTACAAAAGGCCCTTTGCTTACTGAGTACAGCAGAAAGTTCTATTGCTGTGTATTCGTTGTGGGACTTTTTAATTGATTGAATGTGTGGACTTATTAGTAAATTTGCTGAACAAAGTAACTGAGTTTGACAGGGATTAATTGGATAAACAAAGACATGAAATCAAGAGGAAATGCATATGCAGCAAAGTTTGGGTGCCAGTCGGCTGACGGAGTGTTATTAAACAAATCTGATTGATTCACCGTGATATGGCTTAGGTGTTTAGCAATGTGTGCCAAGTCTGTCTCTTTATGTATGCCTGTTTAAGCTCCAGGACACTTTTAAGACGAGAAGAATTAGGGTGAGATGGGGACTGTGGTGCAAAATTTTGAGTCATTTAAGTATAATTATTACTAAGGGAGTAAATTCTGGTTGGTCAGAGTCGCATTTAATCTGCATGTTAAACACTTTCACGTCCACCACATGCCAGGACATTGTAGTTTTATTAAATATTTTAAAATAATTTTGACAGAAGCGTGCCAGTTACACCGGATGCTGGGAACTCTAGTACTAGCAACTGTAACCAACCACTTAAAACTTGGGACAAAGGTGATGGTCTAATAGTAAAGTAAATATGTGTAGAAATGAATGTATTCACTAAACTACCTGAATTACTTTACAAACATAAAAAGATGCATATTTACAAACAAAATTCCAATTGTGAAAAGGTCAATTGAAGGTGCAGTTCTAAAAACGAAAAGCACCGGCTTTCTGAGACGCAGTGCAGCATTTATTTTAAGCACGTGATTTCTCCTGATTTATTTAGTTTGTCCGACCCCTTAATGATGGCTGCAATCTATTCCTTTTTTTGTTTTTGAAACCCCTTCTGCCGCAGGATCGGGACCTTGGTGATGAATACGGGTGGAAACAGGTCCATGGAGACGTGTTTCGGCCCTCTAGCCACCCCATGATATTTTCATCGCTCATTGGATCGGGCTGCCAGATATTTTCTGTCTCCTTTATTGTTATTATTGTGGCAATGATCGAAGACCTTTATACAGAGTAAGGAGGTTATGTGTTTAATCCATTTTACCTTCAGGCTCCGACACACCGAAAAGAGTTTTATACAAGTTTTTATCTGTGTGAATGCCAATGTTACGTATCACGTTTTTCCTATTTTTAGTAGAAATTATACAGGAAAAATCATATTGATTCATTGCAGGAGCAAATGAATATAACTGGGTTTGGGACCCCCAGGATTGGAGTTGGGGACCTCTGGTATATGATATACAGAAGGCAACATATAATTTATTTTTATCTAAATCGCCATGAATAAGCAAGCAACTTTAAACTCTAGTAAGACCATCTCTGTCGAGTGCAGGAGCTAATATTTGCAGTTCGGCTTTTCATTGCTATGTAAAATTTCTTGACCACATTCGTACCAATATCTGATTACTTGTTGGTATAGCTTATGGGATGTGAGAAACGTTCTCTTTCAAGCATTTCAGTACACCAGGTTTAACTGTTTAAATGCATTTTATTTGTCTTTTCAGGAGGGGCTCCATGCTGAGTACTGCGATTTTTGTCTATGCAGCAACTTCTCCGGTGAATGGCTATTTCGGAGGAAGTTTGTATGCAAAGCAAGGGGGTCAGTAAAAAAAGTGAACACCTTACTGCCCACAATCATTTAGTTACGGGGTCCACATTTTAATCCTCGTTTTATACTGCCCCTTTGTTACTGCATTGCTGCATGTTTTAAACTGGCTTGTTGTTTAACATAACGTACACAAGGCATTCCTGTGCTGGTATTATTCTCCACATTTTTTAAATTATTTGGTGTATCCCGCTAGAGGCAAATTTTTTTTTTTTTTTTTATCCTCCTAAGATTTCAAGTGAAAATACCCATATAAAGAACTATGCTAAAGTTTTGAAGTGGTTAATATGGGGGAATGGATAGCAAATATGGATGCAATGCAAACCTGTCCACCAACCTCACCCAGCCAAGCCTGCATCCGCCTCATTATCAGTAATTTCTCACCGTTAGATTACACAGTAGAATGTTTGTTTTGCACATTTTCCAACAAGTTTAAGGTAAATCCAGTTCTAGTTAGTCAGAGTTTAAAAAAAATGATGTTTAAGTCACCTTGTTTCAAATGAAGGCTCATTTGCATTTACAGCTAAAGGAAGGAAGAATTATAGGTGTCAACAGTAACATTAACATTTAGCATGTTGTATTTAAGATTGGGTATATCTGTCACTCTGAATCAACCACACCTTAGATTACATTTGATTGCCCACTGCAGGGTAGCTCCCTAGTTTTATTTTTTTTATATTAAAATAAACTGATTAAGCAGTGAAGTAAGATTTGACATGTTCAGCTATGTAAAATCCACGTATGACGATGGTTAGCGAAGGGCTAGTGTTTATATGACATAAATCACATATTGTATATAGAGCATGGGTTCCCAAACTTTTCCATGCCAAGGCCCCCCAAACAGCATAAGCTTCTGGTCGGGGCCCCCCTGTCTTTAAAAACCCATTGACAATACTATGGCAAATGTAAAAAGAAAAATGTGCCGAGGCCCCCACTGCCACTGGTATAGAGGGTTATAGTGAGGTTTGCCTGTATGCAACTGTGTGTCGTCAACAGATATGAAGCATTGTCATGCTAGTAACTAATCTGAGCATTCAAGGGAAAAATTATACAGGTACCACTAATATGAACAGGTACATTTAATGGTCCTCACTCATCTGAACTGAGTTCAAGGAAGTCACCAGACTTATAAAGAATGAATTTTTATACAGGAAGGAGGTGGATCAAGCAAATGTTCATTGGGGCCTTCCTTATACCTGCTATGGTGTGTGGGACTGCCTTCTTCATCAACTTCATTGCCATCTACTACCATGCATCAAGAGCCATACCTTTTGGCACAATGGTGAGTAATGGAACTTTGGAAGAATTATCAGTTAATGATCTAAATGGAGAAACGTTTATTAATGCAAGTTTTACTATTGGTGTGTCTTAATGCTTGATTTGATCATGAATACGCCTTACACATTTTCAGCAAATTATATGACCTTAACGTGATGGTCTTACGTTTATCTTTTTGGAAAGCCTGTTGCATGTTTCTTCTGTTGGACTGTGTATGTGAATAAAATGCGTTTGACATTTACCCGTGTTCTTTTTCAGGTTGCCGTTTGCTGTATCTGCTTCTTTGTCATTCTGCCTCTTAACTTAGTGGGCACCATTTTGGGCAGAAACCTGTCTGGTCAGCCTAACTTCCCATGTCGTGTGAATGCCGTGCCAAGGCCCATCCCTGAAAAGAAATGGTAGGATGCATATCAAGCGCTAAATCTATCCATGATATACTGTCATACTGGAAATGTATGCTTTCTAGATGATGTCATTCACTGATGCGATATTTAAGTAAGAAAAAAAATCCTGTAAAGTGCCAGAAGATTTGTGGTGCCCAGACTATTTGGCCTTCGATTCTATATCAGGTGGATTAAAAGCCATCCGGATGATATATGATATGTAATGAGTGACTGTTCCTATCGTTATGTCTTCTAGGTTCATGGAGCCTGCTGTTATCGTCTGTTTGGGTGGAATCCTACCATTCGGCTCCATTTTCATCGAAATGTGAGGCTTGTTTAGAGAATTCTTGCCATGCTGGCAGGTTATTTGGTGCAGGGCTGCTTCGTCTCGCGTTCAGATGTATGTTTGCTAATCAGGCCTTTTCACTGTTTTTGCAGGTACTTTATCTTCACTTCATTTTGGGCCTACAAGATTTACTATGTATATGGCTTCATGATGCTTGTCCTGGTAATCTTGTGCATTGTGACTGTCTGTGTGACCATTGTCTGCACCTACTTCCTCCTTAATGCCGAAGACTACAGGTGGTGAGTGGTTCGTGCCTATCAGACCTGCTGCAGACTGTCGGAGAGTGTCTTTGCTCCTTTAAGCATTTGATTAACTTGGTACAACATTAGTCTATAATGGCATCCTTTATTTATCCGATTTATATATGCTTTGTATATGTGATCTCAATTTACTTATTATATCTGATAATCCTTGGGAACGATTTCACAATACTCTGTAGTTTTAAAGCTGTTTAGTCCTTCTTATGAAATATTTATTACATTTTGAAAGTGTTGGTGGAACTGATGAATTCACAACATGAGCATCTGTATGCAAAAACATAAGACCATGCTAGTTGAGGTATCTGAGGTAACCTTTAATCATTTTACCCATAAGCCAATGCTGTCTGCGTTGTTTTAAATGCTTCTGAGATTATTTTGATTCTCTTTTAGGCAATGGACAAGCTTTCTGTCTGCTGCATCCACTGCTGTTTATGTTTACATGTATTCCTTCTACTACTATTTCTTTAAAACAAAGTGAGTTCTTCTGTTTATCCTCATATTTTTGTCTTTTTAGAAAAACAAATATATTTGCAAAAAAATAAGTCTATTATATACAGTATTGTAGTTTGTGATAGCAAACTACTATCACATAAGTCATAATTCAAACACAAGTGGAGACATATTCGGTGTGATTACCTTAAGTTTATTGCCTGTGTGTTTCTCTGTTTAGGATGTATGGCTTGTTTCAGACATCCTTTTATTTTGGATACATGGCTGTTTTCAGCACAGCGTTGGGAATAATGTGTGGTAAGTAACGTGTTTTCCGCCTGTGATCTGTTTGAATCATTATTCACAACAACCCCCTTAACTCTTATGAGGCATTGCTTACCTTTAGCTTTACATACACCTCTTGTTGCAAGTACGACGCTCAGCCAGGCCAACTTCCTAACTGTTATAGACCGCATGGCAAATGTCTTGCATACTTTCATAGAGAAGAAACTATTTTGAGAGCCACATCACATGGAAGTTATTTGTAAGCATCTGAACCTGTTGGCATTTTTCTGCCATAGCCAGTCCTCCCATTAATACAGCTAGTACCTGATGTTGGCTAACTGGAGGGCCAGACTAATTAACTGATTTATTATTGACTAATGAATAATGTTTTGTTTGTGATAAAATCGATAGGTACCTGTGTACGTATATATACAGTACTGTGCAAAAGTCTTAGGCACATGAAGAAAAATTCTGTAAAGCGAAGATGCTTTTAAAAATAAAGTTTCTAAATATAAAATAAAATCAATTAAATGCTATAAAGGACAATAAACAAAAAAATGTAAAACAAACAAACAAAGAGGGAATATTTGTTGTGACCACCCTTTGCCTTTAAAACTGCATTAATTTTCTTAGGTACACAGTCATGCAGTTTTTTTATTAGACAACCGGCAGGTAGATTGTTCCGAGCATCTTGGAGAACTTGCCACAGTACTTCTACAGACTTTGGCTGCCTGTCCAGGTAATCACAGACAGCCTTGATGTTGAGATCTGTGGCAAAATTCCTTCTTCTTTCATGAAAGGACTTTTTTTCTACAGACACACTAAGACAGAAATAAACTTGAAAGGCACCCTAGCTTTTTTACACAAATGTCATCTAAGACTTTTGCACAGTACTGTTTGTGTGTGTGTGTCATATATATTCCTCTGAAATCCATTTTATATTTAACTAATTTAAACATTCTCCAGTTTGTTTGCTTGTTTTTTGCTGAAAAATCAATTATTGGTAAATGTCTAATTTTTGTTTTTAGGTGCTGTCGGGTATATGGGAACAAGTGCCTTTGTGAGGAAGATCTACACAAATGTAAAAATTGATTAGGATAAATTAAACACTGGGATTTGTGGGTCAACTTCAGCTTTTCTGACAGAAGCAGGCACAAATCATTTTTGCAAAAAGAGATTGTGGTATATTACTTTGTACAAATGTAGTTTTCCATTTTCTGAATGAATAAAAAGAAAGCAAACAGAAAATGTACTAAAACAAAATTGAAAACATCTAGATCAATTTTAAGTTTCCATCGAACGCTTTCAACAATATTTATGATGCAAATGCTTGGAGTATATGCAGTAAGAATAACTACTACAAGGCTCCCTCTTCACACAACCCTTCCTGCTCAAAAAAAGAACATGGCTCATTACTGATGAATAGTCTAGCTCTCTTCAGTGAAGAGGACAGAGTTTAATGATCGCCTTTGTTCTGTTACATAAGTAAAAAGGGAGGGCTGGCTGCTTCCACCCAATGACTTAGGGGGCGGGTCGGTTTTGTATTTATAAGTGGCTCAGAATGCTCTTACTATTCTCTCCTGTATTCTGCGTTGGTTTTAAAATCACCAGGCGCTGCCCACATTTTTGCAGGTTGCTCGACATACACATCCAAGACTGTGTAGAAATTAACTGCATGCGAAATCAGATTTTACTGGGCCACGATGATTTTTATTTTTCGTAACATTGAATTCTTTAAGGCCTAAGTTTGCTATCGAAGTCCATCCATCCAAAGAGTTAACTTTGGTCAGAAGAGATTTTAGTTCTGCCATTGTTTGCCGTACTGGTAGAAAATGAACACAGTATAATGTAGGATTGGTGAACTGGTTTTTGAGGTAAAGTATAAGTAAAGGATTGTTTTAATTGGATGTTTGGTGTGATCCTTTTTCCGATTTAGTCTTACCTTTTTTAATGTTTGGGTTTGAATGAAGTATTCTCGTAATGATAATATATGGATAGGGGGTATAACCTGTATATAACCTTAAAAAAAAAATGTATCGTTAGATGTAGAACCCAAATGTATTTGGTTGTACAGATTTACTACTTTTTATTTTTATTTTCTTTTTTTACTCGGTCAAAATGTTAATAATTTTGTTTGAGCTTGGGGTGAGGATGACTTCCATCTTGTCTGGAATTGCATGGGGTTTTCTTCAAGCTGTATGTGCATCAAACGTTCCCCTCCCCCCATATTTAACTGTCATCTAAATGTTTCCTATTCCTTGGTCATAAGCACCTTGTAAAGCTATTTTTAAAATAAAACGTGCTCAATTCAATTAGTAGTGCTTGCAGAAGATGTGACCATTAACAGCCAGTGAAATTACATTTTGATTATGTTTACTTATTATTTGAAGCTAGACTCCTCATGGTTAGTCATTGCCATATAATTTTTTTTTTTTTCCTTTATGACCTTCAAATAAAATTGTGAATGTCAAATTAAATAAGGCGCTTCTTAGTTTCTGCAATCATACTGTAAAAAAAATTGCACACTTGATGTTTTCATTGTAATGTTTTTTCAAAAATATTTCCCATGTATTATATTGTTTGTGTAAAAACAGTGAGTACCTTCTCAAAGATCGCAATTCCTTTTCTGAATCTGAACCTGTCACAGTCTGTCTTGAGGAAAAAGGCATTCTGAAACTACTATAAACATTCTGGTAAGACTAAAGAAATTCTCATTCTGTTTGCAGTTGATTGACAGACTCCTGCTGAAGTATATAAAACATTGTATGGACAAAACTTTGGCAGAAAATGCACATCTGTAAATGATCACACTTTACAGAAACAGAATAAATGGTGTGATGGGAATCTTTCCACTGTTGACTTCATGTTTCTGTTCTAAGCATATTTTCTATCTTAAAAATGGTACTTAATTCTGCATAAAACTTATTTTTGAAGGCAGGAAAGGCAGTGTTTTTTGTGGTGAATTTTCATTTTCATTCATACTCACTGAGCTCACATTTATTATAGTACTCCATTGTTGATAAATCCTGTTTTCTGAAATTCCAGAGTTTGATAATAAATTCAAGCAATATTTCACTTAAGCTGAATACTCATTTTGTCTGCCATGGATTTTTATCAAGTAATTTTATTTGTTCCGCTGTGAATTGGCAAATTATTTATTGTAAGAAGTTTACGATATTAGATTAGTAAATTATTACTCTGGTATTTCAGCTCCCTGGCTTCATTGTATATTCATCTTTAAAATAATTTGAAGGCAAATTGCTGTATTCTGATCAATGTTTCATTTTATTTCCATAGAAGATACTTAATGACTACAAAAAATATTTACATGGATTCAGACATTTCATGCGTTAGCATTTAGTTTAGAAATATCCATAGTGACTCTGGTGGGTTCTGTGTAATACCAATTTATTTAAAGGGGGAACATATGTAGCTCTGTTATACTGTCTACTTGTGGTATACGGCACTTAATGTTTGTGAGGGGAGTGTGTAATTGGCCTAGGGCGCACCTTGGTGGTGAACGCTCCCACACACACGCTCTGTGAAACTGTGTGGCATAAGGGCTGAGCTCATGGGTGGGTCTGGACCAGTGTGTGGCCCTGGGGACACACCCATGGCCGGGGCCAGTTTGACACCCATGTGTGGTTTCCATGATAAGACCACACTGATGCTCCCAGTAGACTATAGAGGACAGACAAGCTATCTCGAGGGAGCATCTTTTACTATTTTGTATATTTGAAAATGAAGTTTTTTTAAAATTCCTGTTTATTTGTTTCCATTTCTAATGTTTTAAAGGTCTGAAAACCTGTTTCTTATGGTTTGTACCTGAAAGTGTTTTCAGTAGTTTTGGTTTATTCATTTATGTTAACTTAAAATACCAAAAAAGCTGGCACTCAATTTTCCTGTTGTCTGAGCACTCTAGGCATGCCCCACAGTGAGCTGGGAGTCGTCAGAAGAAAGGCAGTCTTTAGTGACTGAGCCTCTTGGGAGTCCACCAAAACTTTTGCAAAATTCCACGAAGACGACAAAACTCAACTGTTTAACACAACTGTTAGGACAGTACGGGCAGGAAGGCTGGGTAACACAATTGACAACCGCCAGGGCGCCCACCTGTCAGTAAAAAAAAATGTCCTGGAACATTGTCCGACCTCAAGTGCTCCAGTAGCATTACACACAAGGTAACTATTGTTGCGTGCAAGTGTGAGGAACATCTCCATAGAAGGTATGGATTAAGAAGTTTTGTGTATCTCAGTATCTTAAGAGCAAAAAGCCACATAAGGATTGCTCTTACTAGTGAGGATAAATGTATAATTCCCAAAGTCTATGAAAGTAAAGGTTACGCACCTACTCAGTGGAATTTGGAATTTCTATTTTAGGGATATTAAAATTAGTTTATGGTCTGTCAAAAATGTAATAGATGGTTTTCAGAAGCGTAAAAATAGCCATCTATGGCTATTTAAAATGTTTGAGGATACTTGTGTGACAGTCAGGAAAGTATTGGCTATAATACGATATGACTATGAATACTGCTGCAACTTATTTTTAAGGTTTAGCCATATTTGTTTCATTGCAATATCCAAGTTTAAATGGAGAGAAAGTGTCTGCATAACAATTACCCAGGTCCAATTCTACAATACAGACCCGAACAGGACTCCGTGGATGAGGTACTGACGTGTACAAAAGTTATGAATAAATGTATAGATTCAGAGCGTTTATTAAGCAAGTGGGACATTACACTTTAACAGTTTAATGGCCTGCTGAGTAAACAATGCTAGAAGAGAAATTATTCACCTAGTTTCTCTTTAGGGTAGTACTCACAGTACAATCAACACATTCTTTGGGGATAACTGCTGATCAGTTACCACATTTATAATAAAACATCCAATCTGCTTTGCTTAGAGTTGTAGAGTGTCCAATTCTTACATACCATTTTTTCCATTATTACTGGGTAGTTTCGAGACACGAAACAACATGATATGATAAACAGAGAACATTTTTGAGGCATAAATTATACATTTTAATGACAAAATAAAATATGTTGTATGGAGATATACTGAAGAATGATCCTTGAAATTTTCAAATCTTAGGTGCGTGTAATTTCAGTATTTGGTTAATTGCAGTTATTCCATACCTGCAAGTGCTTTGAGGGTAGAGAATTGCATCTGAACAGCGTTTTGCATCTTTTACTTCATCACACAGAGTAACTACAGGCTGCAGTTTGTTGAATAATGTATGTAACTTTTAGGTTTTTAACAATTACTGTTCTAGAAGCTGTAACTGTCTTTAGAAGCTGGAACTGTCTTTAGTTGACCTTCTCAAAGTATTCTTTTGAGCCTTGAGGAGTTGGCTTAATCTGGAAGACAAGAAAAAAATACAAGTTACATGAACAGTGTGATGGGGTGAGCGTACTTATAAATGAGTCATTTAATGGAACGCCACGAAACCTTAATGTAATGTTATTCTTTATGTACGGTGTGGTGAACTGAGGGGCAGAGTGCTGGAAGGGAGATTCAAGGACCACTTGGCTTCATCTGATGAACACAATAGGGCATTGTTTGCTTTGCCTCCACACCCGGGACAGTTTAGCACGCACCCACGCCACGTCTGTGTTGAATTGTGACAGGAACACCGTACCCAGATCCCATTTGGTGATCCTGATAGCGCTTGACTGCAGACTGAAGGAGAGCGTTGTTGTGGATTTGGAATGTGGGACAGATTTTGGCATTTGAGTAAGCCTGCTGATTTGGACAATTTATTTGTGTGTTGGCTTGGTTGTTTGCCTGGATAAGCCGCTTAGTAGCCCTTGTCTTAAGCAGAGACAAACAGCTAAATAAAGGCAGACCCCAAAATGGAGGTTTTGTTTGTAGGCACCCATGGCCATTAAAGTACATATCCAAGCACCGGTTTGTCTCCTGCCCCTGAGCTGAGTGGCCACTTTGAGATTCTAATGCTGGCAACGTGGCATGTCTCTGAGCATCACATTCAGAGGTAAACCAAACCAGACCAGACCAGACGTCTTATTAAAAATTAAAGCTACACAGATTAGTTCTCCAGCTTTAATTGCTCACAAAGAAAAAAAAAAACGCTGTGCTCAATATTTGTCAGAAGAACTTGAGTTGTTCGCAACTTGTTCTCAAAATCCCCAAAAGAATGTATGTTAGCTACAAGCACCTGGAACGTGCACGTTTCCTTTCATCCCAAGCAGATGGGTGGGCCCCAGTGAGCCCGTGTGTCAAGTTGCCCTTACCGTTGGGGAGTCTGGGGTCCAGCTGGCAGGACACACCTCTCCGTGGGTCTCCACAAACTGGAAGGCCTTCACCAGGCGCAACGTTTCCTCCACAGAACGACCCACTGGGAGATCATTTATGCTCATGTGTTTCACCACTCCAGTAGGGTCAATGATAAACAGACCCCTGGAACAGAACAAGAACACAAACACAAAAAAGTACAATATAAACTCCACAGTGCAAATCATTTAAGTTTCTCCTTTTGCACAAAAAAAGAACGAAGTAACAAAAAATAGGATCGTTAAAGCAATTACCTTAATGCAATTCCTGGGCCTTCTAGCAGCACCCCATAGTCTCTGGACACCTGCTTGTTGAGGTCTGCCAAGAGTGGGATGTGGATCTTACCTAGACCTCCAGTCTGAATAAGGTGAGGACAAGCAACGGAGAATCAAAGACGTGGTCTTTAAAGCAACATCACTCATCTTTCCATTTAAACACATTGGTAGCCAAATGTGCAGGAGACCGGTAGTTATGCATCTGAAAAGACAAACGGTGGATGAATACAAAAAGCAGAGTAGTAGTGATCTCACCTTCCTGGGAGTGTTTATCCAAGCCAGGTGGGTGAAATGAGAATCCACGGACACACCAACCACCTCGCAATTGATGTCATGGAACTCATTGGCCTTGTCACTGAATGAAATGATTTCTGTCGGGCAGACAAAAGTACTGCACACAGAAGAGTCATTATTACACAGTGAAACTACAGCAGAGCACATCCTGTAAACATATGACCCTGGAAAGAAACGGACCTTTAATACTTATTACTACCAGGGAATTTACATAGTAGTAGTATTCAAGTTCACAGGGCACTAACAGGCAAGCCCTGAGTTTTTAATATATGTGGAAATATATAGAGGACTGGAGTTCACCGTGGCATATCTTTTTGAAAACCAAAAAAATCAACATACAGCTTCCTTAAGGAGAAAAAAGGAACAATTTACTAAGCTGCTGGAAAAAAAAAAGCAAACATCTGCAGTTTTTAAAGAGGATGCACCACTCACAAATCTAAAGGGTAGAAGAAAAGGACCAGGTATTTTCCCTTGAAGTCATCCAGACTGATCTCCTTGAACGCTCCATTATGGACAGCTGTGCCTTTGAAGTGAGGTGCATGTTGAGTGACGGCAGGCACCCACTTTGCATTGCCTAATAACGGACACCACCCAGAGAGAACAGTCCTTAAATCAAACGATCGGCAAATATAACATTTTTTTTCATTGGTTTATGGCTTTCAGGTAACAGAAAATGATCATTTTTAGCTGAAATTATAAACTATTCTTATTCCTCACTCAAAAACTGAAAATGGTTCTTTAGACAACAAAAAAATGCAGATCTGACTAGTGGAATCAGAAAAGAAATTACAAACAGACCTATATATACACACTGATGTCAAATATTAATTAACCAAAAATAGCTGAGGTGAGGATCTGGCTTCTCATTCATTGACAACTATTGGAGGAAGAGACTAAAAATCTCTGCAAATGAGAAAACCAAGGCCCTCTGCTAATTCAGACCCGTCTCTTTTAGATGGAGCTTTGCAGAAAACATTTTGCTGTGCAACTGTCCCCTAATGCAACAGTTTCTTCCAATCTCTTATCAGGAAAAAACAGACATTTCTATGCCCATAGGACATAGAATACAGTAAAAACCAAATGTATTAAAATTAGCTTACCTTTCTGACCAGCTCATAACAATTTCATTTGCATGTGACATCATGTTTTATTCAGAATATAAGCTTACTTAATTTCTACAAGTCATGCAATCTAGTAACTACATTAGTATATGCATTTTTTAAATACAAAAAAAATATTTTCCCATCATTAATAACCTGTGAGGTAAGCCATTGTAAGACAGGTAGAAATGATAACGTTTTAGACAGGTATTAATTGGACAATAATTACATTGTTTTTCTCCAGGATTTGACAGTATATGTAGTATATGCTCTAAATGAAACCTCTTACTTGTTGAGAAGCATTTTTTGTGGATGGTGGGATAGGAGATAATTCTGGATGACCTGCAGGTCGACAGGCTAGAATTGGAAGTGACAGCCTTAAGACTGGCAACAGTCTGAGGGAGGGGAAAGAAATAAACTGTCAGCTATCTTAATAAGCATAAATTAATGGTCAATTATGGAAACCAAAAAATTGGTTATAGTCTGAATTCTAATTTGCATTATAATACATATATTATAGATTGTTATAACCATTAGAATTGCAAATCTTTTTAACGAGGTATATGGAAAATAACGTAGCAATTGCATAATTATATGATTCCAAGAAATGCCAGACGTAAGAATAACTTTACCGATGCACTCAAATTTTAGAGACACATATCTAACCAGTCAGGGTAATCATTTTGAAGAAATCAATACTTATGCTCCAACCCATTACTCCAGCAAGCCTTAATAAAACTATTTTACTTGTCTTAAATTGCAATAAATACAATAATAAAATACCAGACATCATGTTGTCAGTTTCATCATCATCATGTTCAACAAGAACAACAACTTATGTAACCAGGTAAGTACATTCATCTTAATCAAAAATTAAAAAATTCTAAATGACAGGGGTGTTCCTATATACTTTTTATGTACCAAAAAAACTAAATTCAAATTCTATGAGAAATTCGCATTTTTCATTAGAGTTAAATAACGTTAAGGAGGATTAGCTAAAAGACCACGTTTAACCGTGAAGGTTAAACGCAATACGCTGACTGAAACGATGTATTGTTTATATTCAACCCTTTTGGAATATACTTTGCTCCAATTGCACAAATCAACTAAATTTAAGTACTAAATTAGTCCTGTAGTACTGATTACATAAATATCCAACTTACCGTGGACTTCAGAAATCTCCCTAAAGTCGCTGCCATGATGAATTATTTTAATTCCTTCGTTTCGTTTGCTGTAAGATTACACTTGACTATTTAAAGCATAATACCGCCACCTACTGTACTGGAGTATGCCTCAAAACAGCGGACACCTGCATGACTGATTATCGAACGCTATGGGAAAAAATTAAGAGGAACAAAGATGCCTAATCGATTTAATTGTGTCACGAAAAAAGTGATTTGGATAAGCCAAACATGGAAGTAGATAAAGTAGATAAAGTTTTGGTGGAACTCATTTGACCTATTTATCTCAATTTTAGTTAGTCGATTGTCTATTTTTTTCCACCTTTCAGAAATTGCATCTATTTTTCCTTCTTTATCTGTTATTGTTTAAAGATTTCTTCTTTTTTCTTCCGAGAATATTCTTCATATTCTTATCCATAGACTTGTGTGTTGGATGTGCAGAGGACATGTGTAAACGTTTAGGTATTTAAAAAATATTATTTTATAACATAATATTATTGTGTATGTAATTTGCTATTTTATGAAACTGGAAAGTCTCCTTGTGTCCAATAGACAAAAATCCACCAGCAACGCGAATGTATTCTAAAGGTAATCTGTGGGGTTGGTATGAAAGCAGCAGCAGTTAAACATCCCCTAACTAGATGGCAGTAGCGATGAATGTACTACACTTCAATGGCATTGAAAAAAAATAGCGTTTCGTTTTGTGACCTATGCAAGGGCAACAAAAGTGGACTTTTTCAGTGTTTAAATTGACGCACACTATTTCAGAACACTCTCTTTAGATGTGCATTGTCCCTTTTTTTATTTCACATGGATCAATAGCAAATGGATCTTAATTTACAGTACTGGAGAAGCGAGGGGCAGGTAAAAGCTCATAGTGGAGCATAGTCAAGGAAGTCTTTACATGTGTGTCTAGTAATTCATTAGACAGTAACTGATTTAATCTCTGTAATGTCTCGTATGTAGGCAATATGAAGCGCGGTGCCTGAACCACGTAGCAGTGTTAGCTACCCATAGCTGATTAAACGGAATAACGGAGAACTAATGTTCATTTCATCACCCCGAGGGTTCATTTGTTACAAGCCATTGGAAAATTCTGTCATATAGACAATTAGTTTATCTATTCACAAGAAAGTCTCAATACATTATTTCACTTGATTTTCTTGCAGTCTTTCCTGAGCAGATTTTTCAGTTGGGTGAATATTCTCGATCCAAGCTCGCTCCTTTCTTCCAATGTGAGTATGCCCAACTTGCAGAAATTGTGTGTTCATTGTAAGACAAAAACCAGGATTGGAGATCCAGATCTTTGGCATTGCATAGAAAAATTGAAAATTGTAATTATTTAGCACTTTTTATTTACTAGATACTTTCAAATGGAGTCAAACCATAGAGCAGAATATAAATATGCAGCAGGAAATTAATTTAAAAAACTGTATGAAACAGAAAGCACATTGGCACCAGCTTAAAATCTTCTAACAGTAAACCCACGACAAGTAGAATGAAATCTTGCGCGCAACCAGGCTCTTCAGGGGAACCAATCCTCTGCTCAGTTAAGTGGCATTGGGTATATTATTGACATTTCATGACAATGTATGTGCCTGGGTCATGCTGGAGTAGAATCTTTAAATCATATGGTTTAGTTGGAAGGTTTGTGACCATTTCAATATATCAGTGCAAAATAATATTTAAAAGCCTATACATATTATACTATGCTATGCGTGTGTGTTTTTGTTGTCCTGAGTAGGGTGAAGTTGAAAGAGCGCGTACGCTACTTGCAAACAATGCGGATGATTTGAAGAATGAGAAGGTGAGTAGCGAACAAAAAGGCTCTCCTGATATTTTATCACCAATTACCTGTTTTGAAAGTAAAATTGTATATTATTTTTACCAGGTCTGTGCTGCATGGAAGCTAAGTCTGGTAAGCCCAGTATTTCTGGCTGAATGTAAAGCATTTTTCTTTCTGTTTTATGTTTTTTTACTAAAAATTGTGTATATATTTGGATGGTACAGTAAAAAAAAATTTGATAAAAGTTACATTTTAATGTAATTTGTTATTTAATGACAATGCCGTTATATCAGTCTTAATACAGCGTGAAATGTGTGTGAAAACAGATGCTAAGATTGTACAGTTTTCCCATTATTCCGTAGTCCTCTGTTCATCCAGATACTCGCGCCATCCTTCCGATTGTTTTCCGTCCTCACGGTAAGAAATTCATGTGTCCTCAATGCTTGTCAAAAACTCATGCATCTTGGATACTCGGTGTTCAAAATGTAGTAAAAGTGTTGTTCTCATTCCGTTGGATATTTGCATTGTTGTGTTAAATGTAGTAACATTTATAGAATTTAATTTATCAATGTGAAATGAATGCTCCTGTTTATAAATACTCGTATAAAATATAGATAAGTCTTAGTAAGGGAAAAAAACAAATGCAATGAAACATGATCTCTATAGTGCTTCAGCGGAGAACTTTTAAAGGTCACAAGATATGAAATGGTACTCCATAATAATCACACAGCTGCCTTTGTACCTTTGAATTGTACCTTGATTTTGAAATTTGACTTTTGATTGTGTTTTAGCTTTCCTACCCATTGCTGCACCTTTGGTGAGTTTCAAACTTTACCTTTACCTGCTAGCATCTACAATTTAAGACAAATTCATTCATTATTCCAGGTGGGAGGAAAATGCTGAATGTTTATGTTAATCATGTCAGAAATGTTTGTAATTGGTAAGAATAATGCAAACTAATATGCTTGTAGCACTAAATACTGCTGCACATTATTAAAGTATTATTTTTTTGAAATTCTAATTGTTTTGTTTTCAATTACCATTATGTTGTTTGGGAATGCAGATTTCTTATATTTAATTCCATGGCAAGGAAGGCATACCATAATGCAGTAAAGTGGATTTGTGCCACAAAATTGGATTTCAAGTGGGTTTGGAGAGCGAGCGTGTGACATCAAGGAAAATTGTAACTGGCGTCCATTTGGTCAGCCATTCAGGCAACTTTCTTCACCCATGGGAAAAACTGAACTATCTCTCTCTGTTCTCTTTTGTGAATTAAATAGTTGGTTTCAATGTGCTTAATGTGTTGAAATCCACTTATGTGTTGTAATAAGTATGAATGAACAGCTTTTTTAGCTAGAACAGGTTTGTCATTAGATATGGGTGTAGTTCCATATTTTTCCCAGCAGGGGAATGCAGAGCCATGCTGGTTAGCCAGCCAGCCAACCATTATTAGAAGTAGGTGAAGGCTTGTAGATTAGTTACCAATAGTGTCTTTGTGAAACTAATACAATGTCATTTAATGTTCAGTTAGCTTAGTTTCCTTTCTGTGCCCTGTTCTGACAGAATGGCTTAATAAAGTAATTAAAGTGCTTTTAGAGTTCATATAGCTTTATTTGGACTGCCTTGCATTGCTAGTTAAATACGCAGCTCAGATATGGGTAAAGTACATCAAATAGTGTGGGGTATGGACAGGTTTGTCTCACAAGGTGAGAAATTGTTCGGAGTATAGCTAGAGGTTCCAGCCCACTAAAGATGGATACTGAGGGGGGAAAGTCATACATAACTCAATCTTGTAGTAAACCCCTTTGAATATTCTGGCATTAAAATAAAAATGTGGAACAATTGCCATTCCAAAATCTAACAACAAGTTCCATATTTTGGTCATTCTATGATATTTTTGCAAAGAGTTAAATTGTACAATGAAAGATAAGATTGAAATGAATTAGGATTTTTGAAATGCACTTTCTGTGTGCATGTATTTGCATGCTGGTTCTTCCTGGTGTATATTTTTAGGGTTCCAATTTGTTTCTTTTAGGTTACAGCTTGCCTTCTGCCACATAATGGAGTCAAGCCTGTTCTGTTTTGGCAGGTAGGTATTGATTTCACGACTAAATATCCACGACCTAGCAACCATTTATCTTTAATATGGGTTTGCTGATATGTTACTGTTTTCTGTTTTTAGTTTTTCTTTCAAGCATACAGTGCTGGCTTCAACTATTCCAACGGAAATGCCACTGGCAACATGGTAAATATGTAGATCACTACCGAAAAAGCCTTTATACGTTTAGGAACTTAAAAAATCACTTTTTCCAACACCATCCGTGGTTTATGTATATGTTTAATATGAGAGGCTCTTGCACTGAATCTTTCATCTATTGTACCGTTTCTAAGCCAACCTTAGAGACAAGTTAAAAGAAGGCATAGGACGTACCAAAGACGGAGACATTTTTGTATGTTGCACGTGCTACAGCAGACGTAGCAGCTCCCATTTCAGACACTTCACAATGTGCTGTTTTTTTTTTCCTTTTTCTTTATAAAGGTAGATGACTCTGTCTAATAGTTGGTATATGCTATAGTGTGGCCTAGATTACTGATTTAATTTTCCACGCTGTTAGAATTAGCTGGTTATTAAGAGAAAGAGTCTCAAACTGTGTAGTAACATCCAGTTGGGGTGATACTCCTCATCCTGACCTGAGTTACAAAGCACGCCTGTCCATGCTGGGAAAGAGTGGCAAAAATTATATACACCCTGTATAGTGGGTTCATAGTAACGTCAAATTGCAAACATCAAATGCAGAAATAGTTAATTAAGAGGCTTTAAAGCAGAGATTCCAGGAGGACATAATCAGGGTTTGCTCACTGTCCCGTAGAACAAAAGGAAAATACGGTAGATATCAGATATCCTAAAGGCCTACATAGTGATTGTGTGGCTATGCATTTAATTGCAAGCTAACTGCTAACAATTTTACTAATTTAAATTGTATAGTCATATTATTTTTCATTGGTTCACAAGTTAGTTATATGAGAGGTTATATGAGCATTCTTTCACCATCGGTAGAATTGCCATGGGATACAGTAAATCTATTAACTCCAGCCCCTTGTATGGTCTTTCATCCTTTACTAGGCTTTAGTGGACATGATGGGTGAGGTAGAATTGTACTAGTAAGGAAGGGAGTTCAAATTTAACGTACAATTTGTCCTGTTAGGAACGCAAGATGTCCCTAAAGCAAGCTTTGCTGCTTGTGGGATCAGTCACATATACAACATGTGTAGGGGTAAGTCACATATTTAGCATGTATAGATTTGATATTTTTTTCCCCTCCCCTGTCCATATATTTAATCTCAGATTCGTAATTACAAAACGGGATTAAAATTAGCAGTGCTACCAATTGATACATTACAATTGCCGTTTGTAAATTAATTTAAATCTCATCTTGATCGTTTTTATGACTGGTTTTCATTTTCAGGCAATCCCTCAGTTTGCAATAAAGCATTATGGCTTGAAAAATCAATCCGTGAGGACATTTTTCAGATCGGTGTTACCTATTCCGTTGTCAGGTAAGTGAATTGGTATTGATGTAGATTTGTATTTAATGGATGAAGGAGGTTGGTTTTCAGCACGCTCTTTCAATAGCTTTGCGACACAGCAGAAAACAGCTCTTAGCCTCCCTATAGTTTCCTTTTGGGGGTCCTGTGTACTGATTACCCAGTATATAAATAAGATTGCAGCAATTCCTGATACTGCATTCTTAATCACTAGCTTTTCTAGCTGCCTTCAATGTGCTCATTGTCAGAGCAGAAGAGTTTGAGAATGGAATCCTGGTATTTGATTCTAATGGGAATTCTGTTGGAATCTCAAAGAAAGCTGGCCTGAAGGTAAGATATGTATTCTTAGGCAATAATCAAAGGTAACAAATATGTGTGATGTAAATTAATTTTAATTTTTTTCACAAATGTCACAGTAAAAGCTTTCATTACACATGGTACGTTTGTGTTTTGTGTATTTTTTTGTTTGTGTATTCTTATGATTTAACAAACACCACAAAAGAGGCTAATTTGCCTAGAATATGATTAGTCTCTTTTACACATCCTGCGGTGTAACGGCGACGGGCCGAGGGAAACCCTTCCAGTTTACCCAACCCAGCCCAATTGTGCACCCCTGCGTAACTCTCCGTTTCAGACTTGGCATGATGTGGATTCAGCCTGAGAATTCTAGCTCACAGTGCTCAGTCTGTGCAATTATGTGATTGAATTCTTCAGTTTCTCTTTGGCAGGCTGTGAATGAAACGGCTCTCTCCAGAGCTCTTCTGATAGGCACTACTGCAGCTCTTCCAAATCTACTTGTTACCTTCCTTAAAAGGTAAACTGGTCATCTTCGATTGTTTATATCTGCTCATGTTTGCTCTTCTGATATACCAAGTCCACATTTGTTACAGTGTTCAGTGTCAGATTGCGTTCACATGTTGGCACATAATGCGAAACACATGTACTATTTAAAGTGTTAAATACGAATAGTCACCTAGCCTATTTGTGGGGAAATTGTAGTACCGTAAAAGCAGCTGTGCTGTTAATTATTCCTTAAAGTGAAAAAGAGACTGAAAAGTTCTGAGGTGAATTTCAGCCAATGAAAAAATAAGCTGGTGTAAAGCCCATGGTTTAAAACTAGTTGTGTTACTGTTTTGACATTTCTGCAGCACAAAGGAAAACCTCATGGCCTCAGATAGTTTTCTTTTTAGTGGCCTTCTACACTTAAAGGAACAGAATGCATAAACTAGCTAGATATTTAAGGTAGTGCGTGGCAGTAGCCAGACCTAGACCCTTTTCTCAGGACAGTTTACCTCTAATGCCTTATTGAAAATGGATTGTTCCTTATGTATTCTTGTTCTTCTTCAGGACGAGGTTTATCCAGAGAAGCCCTCTGGCACTCGCCCCCTTTCGACACATTACCACTGTGTTCATCCTGGGGCTGATGATCCCTGTCTCTTTCAGTGTTTTTCCACAGCTTGGAACGGTAGGAATTCTGATTGTCCAATGTTGTTTGAGGGCGTGCAGACTTCTTACTTGAATACCATATCTGGGATAGGAGAACCAACTTAAAAGAACAATATACTGCAGTTCTAGAAATGCAACCACGCCAGAATAAGTGTACTAATACTTACGGTCCATATATAAACCGACTGTCAGATGTTTTGTTAATTGGCCAGAGTATTCCAACGCAATTATAGTAGTGCTATTGTATTGGGATATTTAGCTCAACTTCTCGATGATCTAGTCTTGATATTCTGTTTTGTATTCTTGATCTAGTATTTCATGTAAAGAGTCATTTCTGTGATATTGTATTTCAGTTTTCTGTAAGTATGGTAGGTATGATTTTATAGGGTCATTTTGGGTCATGCTAAGTAATTGGAAATTATGTAGGCTTTTAAAGTTGATATTGGACAGAGAATAAAAAAAACACAATTTGCACTGAACAAAACACCTCAAAAGCATGAGTAGCAGGCAACCTTGGGATCTCCTTGATTTTGTTTTTGCAGATAGAAAGAGAGAGCTTGGAGAAGGAAATCCAGGCAGCCTCTTCAGACAGGATGCTGTTTTACAACAAAGGCCTCTGAGACAACCTTGGGATCTCCTTGATTTTGTTTTTGCAGATAAAAAGAGAGAGCTTGGAGAAGGAAATCCAGGCAGCCTCTTCAGACAGGATGCTGTTTTACAACAAAGGCCTCTGAGAC
>JAOYSI010000011.1:1312224-1340709 GCA_025775065.1 Hiodon alosoides | reverse complement strand
AACCTTGGGCACAGTCTTACAGGCCAAGAGGTGGGGGGAAATGGCTGCAGAATGGATGGGATCAGATGGACACTTCTGTTATAGATCCCTGACATTTTCTATGTGGCTGCACAATGTACTGATTATATATCTGCACTGACTTTTTTTTTTTTAAGCGCTTGGTCTCAAATTGCTAGCGATGCTAAACGACGCTTAAGAAAATGATTTGCGAGTGAATTTGTGTACTGATGTTTTAATGGGAATAAAGCTAATTAAAATGTCTACGGAATACAAAAAGAACTTGTGTCTAACTAGTTTGCCCATAGTATTCACTTTTAAGGCTTACCATGTTACCACTTGGAAGGATACTGTTCCTGTGGAAAGTTCTAGATAACATAACGATAAGGTACACTTAGATCTACTTTCAGAAACAACAATGGCACAAGAAAACTAAAACAATCAGCAACAGCAGCTTGAAACCAGTGAACTAAGCATGATACCAGATACAGCCGGTCAATTTTCTTTAAGAATAAATGAAAACCTGACACGCTATTGAGGGTACAAAAAAAAAACCCCTCTGGACCATAGGTCAAGCAGCTTTAACTGTATCTTTAACACTTTTAACACTTTAAATTTAATTATGTCACAGTAGAGCTGAGGGCAAAGATGCAGTGTATCCGTCTGCTTTAATCACTTATCCACTTCTGGGCAGCAGGGCGCAGTAAAGTTATGATTTAATAACCTGACCTTAATTGAATCCTACTTTTTTCTTTTCTTTCAGTACTTCTTTATGTTAAGGCTGAGTGTTTATAAACTTAAGTATCATATGTGCGAAGGTGACAAATAGCTGAGGCAAAGGGTGGTATCAGCGATGATAAATTGCTGAGGTAAACTCCGGATAGTTTATTTATAAACAAAACCGAGTTAAACTTTTTGTGAACATACATTACACATTTTCTTGAACAACATGCCAACTCCTAAAAAAGGCGCTGCATATGCTTTGTGCTACATGGAATTGTTTTGCGTTTTTACGTCACCCAGCCAGAGACCGTTTAACCCAGTGGTACGCAATCCCGGTCTCTGAGAGCACTTTCTGCTGGTCTGCCGTTTCCATGTGTAAATTATACGCCATTAGAGAGGAGGAAAATGCGTTGAATTACCAACATTTAAAAAGTAAGAAGGCGCAGGTTAAATTAAATCACTTCTGTGGATCAATGAAGATCTAAAAAATCTTCATTCAAACTGAATGAAACTTTATGAAATTTACAGGAAAGACCAAATGACACTGTCTTTTGTAAAACTTGGTGCTAAATCCATATTTTATATTTATTAATTGATACAATGGCAAATGGATGAATATATGCTGAGGACGTATTCAAACCGAAGTACTTTTCATACAGAACAGCTCTTTATTTACAGAATTATGTGAGCTAAATAGTTTAGTACTAATTGTTTTACAATATGTATCTCACTGCACTTTCTGTTACAATATAGATTACCATCCAGCAACAAGGCTGTAGCCAAAAAGAAAATCAATATGCATTTTAATCAATAAACCTGATAAATTGCTTTCCGTTAACTACGAAAGTAATTCTAATACACTTATCAATGTAATTTTGGCATCATTTGGCAATGTAATATTTGTCTTGCACCATGCACTCATTCAATTCTAAACGTACACATTACATAAGACATACAAGATTAAAAGCAGAATATAAAATGATTTGCATCTTATTTAACTAATTCACAGTTAAAGCAATACAACGTTGAATGGATTAGAATTAAGTAAACAAAAATTGGAAATATGTGAGCAACCCATTTCACAACAGAGGGTATAATCAAACCTCTGAAAAACTTTAAATCAATCCTATACTTGTTACATGAAAGGACTTTAATCTTCATAAAGTTTAAAGATTAATGTTATTTGTCATATCAATAAAGGGATCTGTATTCATTTTAATAGAAATATAGTATACCGGTGTTGCAAGTTACCTGATGCCATTAAATGGCATTCATAGTTTGGATGTACAAATTTATTTCTTTAAATACATAACCCGTTTGCTCCATTTATGGTGGGACTAGCATCATCAATAATTGTATGTTCATTTCTTATTATTTCTTAAGAAAACATTTACATGCACAACTACTTGGCAATCTCAACGACACTGTCGTTGATAAGAGAGCTCTTTAATACAGTACTTGTAAGCAAAATTAACCAAAATAAATTGGGGTGAGGAGGGTGACCATAAAACATAAAATAGGTCAAATAATATATCAATTTTTGCTACCACATATAGCTACACAGGCTCCCTAAGTGTGCAGATGAGGGTCCAATCCATCTACGGCAACCCGTTAATTACACTATGATCACATTATATAACTGTATTTAATAGCTAATAAACCGTAATATAAAGTGCAATAAGTGGGTTGCCAAAGTGTTTTTATTTGATCCCAGTCTAGGAGCCATTAGTCTTAACACACTGCAGACTGCACAGCCTGTACAGGAGTGAGTATGTCACAAGAACAAAATTGTCTGAGACTATAGTAATGACTGATGAAGGTATCCAATAACTCAATTGATTGGCATGCGCACACCTGTACCTGCTTGAGCATATTTATAAAAAGCAACCGCCTGATTGCTACGACAACCTGCGTGTTTTGCGTTCCTAACTTCTAAACCTGTCTGAACTGTTTTAAACCCTCAGGTGGGTAAACTCTGTGGTAGAGAGGTCCAGTGCAGATGGGAGGAGAGGCACGTCCATCCTGACAGCATAGTGGACCTGAAGGCACCAGTGATGACACGGGTGTCGCTGTTCAAGGAGAAGCCAAAGGACCCTGACCGAATCCCTTCCTCAACTATTATTCCACTTTTTCATATAGCGCAAACCATTCGCCGCCTGTGTATAGCAAATGTATGCATATATTAACCAAACTGTATTAGTTATTAAAGTACACCTATGGTGGATATATTATTTCAGTGCTAGTACCCTATTTCATGTCATTGATACAGAGAGGGGAATGGAACAGGTCGCTTTACGGAATGTGCTATATCTTAAGTAGTCTCTCGGCTGCTGCCAAGTGGAACAGGAAGTTTTCCGTCGCCGGTGGGAGGTGTCGTTGCCTTAAGGTTTCCAAGGTGATTTTTGAGTTCTCGCACTCCTCCGCTAGACTCACCAAGGTGGCCAGAATCTCCTTGGTTTTTACCGAGAGATCCTGAAAATATATTTCAAAAAAAGAACACCGCAATGAAGGTGGTCAATTAGGAAGCGCTGTGGCAACCAAGTGTGCTGGTCCTATTACTGCTGCACCTTTAAGCAGAAAACTAGCTTTACCAATTGATTGACACCTTTGGTTTTTTGTCAATGCATCATGCTATGTCTGCCGGTCATTTATTTCCAATATTGCCATTATGCACCAAATTGCCCTATTTTTAAATACTTATGTAAAGGAAAAAATATTCTAGTCGGATTTACCAGAGCTCTCATTACATTGATAAACACTGTGGTTGGGAAAATGACACTTACCTTGATGATCTGACCGTCTGTCGTATCAGCATCTTCTGCAGACTGAATGATAAGGTGGCCGATATCTTTATGCAGCTTACCCATAACCATCGCGTCTGAAACGGGATACAGAATTGAATTTCTTTTGCGATTCCAGGCCTCTGGTATAATGGCGTTAATGACTTTAAATAGCGTTCACATTTTGCATGTCAGATTTTTCAAATGATAACTAAACTGCAACATTAAAAAGGTATTCATTTCAACCACCAGCATAGTAAAGGCAGGCCTAATAAAAAATAATGCATTTGCTAGTGACCCTTTATGGTCTGTGCAATATACTTAATTAAGTATTTCTGATGAGGCGCTGCAGTGGTCATGCCAACATGAGACTGGACATGAAAAGCACAAGTACCGTAGAGAAAAGACAATCTGCTAATGACAACCACTGAAATAATACTTTGGTTACACACGGGATATGTGATTTTTAAAATTATACTTATAAAGAGTGTTTGTGTATTTAAGAATACCGAGTCACCCACCTTTTGCACTTTGGGAGACTGTGATTTCGCTGTCGGGCAGGTTGACATACACATCGAACAAGTCGGATCTGTTGCGAACTTCTGGATCCACAAATCCAGCGATGTAACCTGAAAGAAAACCAATACATAACTAAAACATTAATTTAGTCATAAAGTAATTTCAAAAACGCTCTTATACATAGCATAAGAAAAAACGTTGCGTGAGAAAATCAGAACAGAAAAAAAAAAAACTATTCCCTTACTGTGGACCACTGCCACCTGTTACTTTTGACTATTGAAAACAGGACATAGTTGAACTTGTAACAAAACGTATGGATACATTTTTGGAAAACCAATTATAGAACTAGAGATGGTGGTTACATCTGTGTGAGCAGGGTGGACGGCCTTTCTTTCAAACTCAACAGCGTAGTCCAGAATATCATAATTAATGTCAGATAGGATTTCATCCATGAAATAGCCTTCCGTAACAGGCAGTGCAGTCAAAAATCCCATAATCCTTCAAATTCAAGCTCGACAAGGGCCTCCAGACTGGCTCAGTCGGTAAAGGCGCCCGCCCGAGCCCTATGAGCTGGAGTTCGCCGTTTGGAATCCAGCTCAAGTTATTTGCCAGTTGACAGAGTGCCATCTGGACTGGCACGGGTAAATCCTCTAGTCGCTGACGGGTGTCTACCATCAGCCTTTCGGCCACTCGCGGTCTTTCAGTTAGAGCGAGGGAGGTACTGAATCTCTCATGCAGGATGTGTGTGGAAATGAGACTAGTCTCACAGTGTGTGCTGGTCGGATTCATGGCAACGAGCTGAGATGCAGTAGCAAAACCGGCAATCCCAAATTTGGGGTAAAAAGACTATTTATTCTCTCTATTTAATAAAAGAGAAAAATGTATAAATAAAAATCAAGCTTCACAAAATATAATTTCAGGGAAGCTGGCACACTAAGATGGGCTAAATGGTCTGTTCATGTCATTTATTTTAGTAATGTTCTTATATTCCTAACATATAAAGGTGTTCTATAAAAGATTCATACCTGTGCACAGCTTTAGGCTCTCAAGTTCGATACTGTTGAGATGTACATACGGGTGAAGAATAGACCAGTCCTTGCGATGCCATGCTAGGGCGGGGAGGGTTCTTATATAAAAGAGAAGACAAATCAAGTATTTAAAGAAATAATGTCTTAAATACAATACCACACCTTGTTTTCACACAGAATTCCAGTAAGGAGTGCTTTATTAAATGTTTTTTTTTGCCATTTCTTTACAGAATGGTGTTAAATCCTTAGTACAGGGTTGCTCAGAATGTCTGATAACAATAGGTTAGAAAATATTTTACCAAATATATTGTTGGAATCATCTATTAGCAGATAAACACCCGATACCCCTCCGTAACGTAAAGTAAAAACGTAATAAAAGCAGGAATCACATTAAATACTTTTCATAAGTAAACACCTCAGTTACCACCTTGTAAACTCCAGGAGTGCTTCAATGCGAGGGTGATAGACCACGATCTTTTTCTTTAGCATCAGTGCCGTGTACAGGATAATGGTTTCCATTCCAAATTGAGAGACCACATCTGAAACGAAATGTCTATCAAACTGGAGGGTACCTACATTCTAAACATACTAAAGTACTCAAAAGTAACTTTCACAAGAGCTAACTAAGAAGGAAACATTATCTACAACAAATCTTTACCGGGCAAATAAAAAATCTACATATAGACAGTTAAAATTATCAACAATTTATATTTATACACCATGAAAAACTATTTGCTCCCCGTCTGATTTTCTGCATTTTTACATCTTTTAAATTTTTTTTTTTACACCTTTTTGTTCGGGTTGTTAATAGTCTCAGAGTCTGTTTATTATTGTAGATAAGATAAAAGTTAGGAGGCGTTACATTTACATAAAAGTTAGGTTTTTATTCTTTGAAAATAAAAAAGTCTCAATTTTGTGTTATTTTTCAGTTAGGGCCCCTATTGTCTAATAATAAGCTTTGGTAGAAGATCTGATAGGATTTCAGTGTCAAAAATATGCAAAAATGCTAAAATCAGACAGGAGGCAAATACTTTTTCACGGTCTTGTGTGTACACAACTCATCATTCAAACGAGGTTTAATACATTTTTTTGTAGAAAAACTTCGGTGGACAGCTTTTTTTTGTATCGTTTTATTAAAGCTCGTCTTTGCCCAACCAAATACCCACATTCACCCTTAAAAGACACACCCTATGACATACGACGCACCAGTGACTAAAGGCTGACCCGTTTGTGTAAACTTACCTTTGATTGAACCTGCTAAATACGCCTTTCTGACATCGTAGTCCTTTATGAGAAAAGAGCCATTCTCATCACTCTGACAAACGCCCTTGGTGAGGACAGCGATGTAGCCCTCCATCATTGTCACAGGGCTGCCGTGTTTGATGTACATCCTGAAATATAATATATAATAAATATATAAGCTTAAAATATTTCTGAAAATGGGAGTGGGAAATAGAGAGAAATAATAATACAAATGGAACAAATTTGTATTTATTTCTGAATGAGGTTGCTATGTGATGAAAGAATCAAACATTTTAAAGGATACCCCTTTCTTATCCTTTAAATGCACTCAAGCAGTCTGAGGGTTACTGTACAGCCAGTGGTAGGCATTGTTATAAAGTGTTGCTTTGAATTTTTTAATTTTGCCAGACATGTGCTAGAAACCAATGACTATTTATGTATTTATTACGTGAAATTTTTTCACTTTTTTACCTGCTATACATAAAACGTTCTTGGAACCAGCGCATAGAGAAAAAATAAACAGAAGCAAAACTCAAGCCTACCTGCACAGTACTCTACTGAATGCAGCATACTTCTCAGGGTTGAAGTCTTTTGCAGTGAGCACTATTGAAAAATGGGTAACCTTGGTAAAGAAAACAATTGTTAATGCCTAGAAACGCATAAATGCATCTCTGTGCATTCAAATGAATTATTTTTGGCAACGAGTACCTTTTTCAGGGCAGTGGGCTCTTGCACTTCCACAGTGGTGATGTAATACCACGTTCTGTTGAACTGACCAAACACAAATGTGTGCAGGACCAGGTTGTCCAGGGTGAGGCAGCACTTCCTGAGCAAAACTTCTCGTAATTCAGTGCTGACTGAAGGGTAGCACCATACCCACAATGCATCCCGATTGACATCTTTCTCTATGGAGAAGTGAGGCTCTCTGTGAGTGTCTTTAGTTTAAACTAAAAACAAGGGCAAGCAAGCTCGAACATCTTTTTAAATTGTTGAACTGGGTCTGTATATTATTGTCCAGGCTCACAGACATCAACACAAGCGACCCCAGTAAAGACATGCCTATCCTAACATTCTGCTCTGAGCAGCGCTAATCCCAATTTATAATCTATGAGAAAAAGGTTTACATTTTTTTGTTAACTTTTTTAACAAAATATTTAATAAAATATAACCTAAATGCTACAGCAAAATAAAACTGTGGACTGCCCGTGATGCAGTCCAATAGTGATCACCAGCTTTCATAATTGTTGGTCAATAACTACCAAAAAACTGTCAAAAAAGAGGGGAACCACCAAGGTATGCTATAGACAGCTTTGTGGTTGCATATTTGTCAGTACTGTCAGGGGGGAGTTTGAAAAATTCTTACCAATTAGTCCAACGCTTGACATAAGATGAGTCTCATTCGCAGCCATGTTCCATCCCCGTTTTCTGTACTGTTATACAGTATCTGGTAAAATGGGTGCTGTGCAGAGAAACGAAAAAACATGTGACTGACAACTGACAGTACCTAAATCCAAAGAGAAGGTAAAACTATTATGGACACACTGAAAATAGCAAAATTAGTAT
Organism: Hiodon alosoides; assembly: GCA_025775065.1. Classification (NCBI taxonomy): domain Eukaryota; kingdom Metazoa; phylum Chordata; class Actinopteri; order Hiodontiformes; family Hiodontidae; genus Hiodon; species Hiodon alosoides. The sequence continues at coordinate 1,332,857 of JAOYSI010000011.1, read as the reverse complement.
GGACTATAAAGATGGGTAGTTGGTTCGTCTCGTATGTAAATAATATCGAAAACGTTCGATTTCTAATGCAAACTTCGAGTTTCATAAAATTGAGTTTTCAACTTCGATGTAAAATCTAAGAAATCCCGAGCTGCAACAAATAAGCAGTAACCCAGCAAACACATGATCGTAACATTACCGTGTCGTTTCAGTTGTGAATTAAGAAATCTCGATTAATACCTGATCTTGTCACATGAGTCAACGTGATTGGCAACTAGTGTCGGTTGCTATTGCCAATAATCAAGTAAAAACTGCAAAAGACGTATGATGATTAGGCTCACTGTACAAATAACCGCGAAGCTTAGGACATATAAAGCATTTTTAGTCAAAGAAGCTAATAAACAATATGCAAACTTTTACAGCACTAACGTCAAGATAAAAAGCTAGCAAACGTTATCCGGATCTGGAGAAGTGTCAATGAAGAATGGCAGAATAAGCCATGGAGCCTGGACAATGAAAGGCGGTTAGAAAGTTTTTCAGCTATTGAGCCCAGATAATAAACCACGAAAGGTAATTAACCAAAAAAAATTTTTTTCGTCCTTGTCTTCAATATAATCGACGACTGGAACCAATCTAAGGAACTGTAAATTTGCCCCAAATAAAATTCTATTTCCGATTGACTTTAACAAATTCAGTTTCACAATAAAAGTTTAACAAAACTGCACTGAAATAGTGGACCCCCCTGCAAAATGCGCGCTGCATTTAAAATGCGAATTCATGTTCTTGATACTAAGTAACTGCCAGTGGTGTGATTGGGATGGAATTACTTTTGAAAAACTAAACAAATAATTTACGAGACAGACGCTTTTTAAAAATTGGTTTATAGAATGTATAGCTTGTATGAGTAGGCTATAATTCAAATAAAATAATCAGTTTACTCCAGGGTACTCCCGGTTTAATGAGACTTGCCAGTCAGTTGGATTGGTCACTACGAAGTGTGTGTGTGTGATTGTGTATCTTCTGCTCTGCAATGGACTGGCCACCCGATAGATGGGGCAGGTGGTGGTGTAGTGGTCAAGGCATAAGTTTCTGTAAATACTTGAAAATTACCCTCAGTAATGACAGACTTGTGCCTATGAACACTCAGGAGAGGAATCCTGTCCATCTCAGGGCCTGGGACACAAACAACCTCTAACACAGGGCCAATCCACCTACCATGTTTTTGGCCAGTGGGAGGAATTGGGAGCACCCGGAGGAAACCAACACAAATAAAGGGAGAACTTACAAATATCACCCAGACAGATGTCTGAGACTGATTCTAACCCAAGACCCTGACATTGACCACTGGCAAAGACACTGACCACTGAGCCACCCCACAGTTATTCTAAAGCATTTTACACGAAGAAAACTATTGCAAACACAGGGAGAACCCAGGACCCTGGCACTTTGAAACTCCGAGGCTTAATCACTGAACCACTGTACCACTCTAACTCTAAAATATTTTAAACTTAAATATAAAGTCATATTTAAGCAAAACAATGAATTTATAAAAATCAATAATAATTATTATCAATATAGTTTGGTGAATTAACGTTTTTTCAGAAAATATCGTTCTTTTGATATTTCTAAATTAATTATAACATCAAGAGCAACATTACATTATGAGCGAAAAAACATAGAAGATCGGTGTTTGATCAAGTTCGAATAAAATGTATTTAGTATTAATCTATAGAAACATTTCAGCATGAAATATTTAATATTCCCGTGTCTCCTCTTTTACATGACAAACGTTCTACACTTGGAAAACACATTTGAAATGGCTTTAATGCTATTTTTGTGGCAAATTAATTTAAGGTGGCCCGTGTTTATTTAATTTACAACATAACTACTGAACGGTAAAAAAATAATGTCACGTTGATGTTTTAACTTCTAACTCTAAAATAAACTTTTATTTTGGTATATAAGGGCGATGATTTAGCGGAAGTTTTACTTTGACTCACTAGACCACGTTTGCTGTTTTCCGGTTAATTTTTTTCAACGGAAACGTTGTTGTGTAGAGTAAGAATTACTAGAAAGGTTATACGCCTTGTGCGACAGTCGCGCGCATAAGTAATAGCCACTGCCACATTGGAAAATATCGCATTTTGGGGGGTTTTCAACCTAGTCTGTCGTTATATATTTACAAAATTGTGCTATCTACTACTGAAAATCTTAAATAGCAGATAACGCATTTCTTAACTCTACGTTCCAACGAACCTTTACATTTCTAGTCTTTCAATATCTATTACATAGTAGTTTGGTACATACGGGTAATTCGTGTTGTGACAGGGGGAAGTTGCCGTGCCTCATTCTTTTCTGTGGAGCTTTTCAGCGCGGTTGAGCTGTGTCTAATACGGATGGATAGGTTAGATTTTAAAAATATATAAAAACAAATTTTTGAAATTTGAATTCGTCCTCAAAAGCAAGTCGCAAACATGCCGGCATATTTCCAGCGTCCGGAGAACGCCTTGAAAAGGGCTAACGGTGAGGAGTGGTTTCATAAGTACATTTCTCAGGCAGCATGTAGCTAGCTAACGTAGCTAATCTGTTGCTAACTTGTAGTACACGGCCTACCAGGGAAGCCATGTTGGATATAAAAATGCTTTTTCAGGCCACGTTCACTGTGAATCGGTATACTTTGAAGTACTTACCAACCGTGTCAGCCTTTTTCCTTTGAATCAATGTCGACATGTAGCCGTCGGTTTCAGTCAATTATCTTAGCTAGGAATCCGTTACACGAGTATGAAATGGCGTCGTCATAAGCTGTTATTCAGGAAAGTAGTGATAGTTACAGATGGCAGGTTGAACTCATGACAATAGAAACGTTTGCATTAGAATGAGCTGTAAATTCAAAAATGGGGCATTTCAGATATTCAAATGTATTCTGTATATGATATTTTTCATAGCTAACCTTTTATTTTCATATGACCCTTTAGAGTAATCTTGTCCGGAGGGAAAACATTTATTTTTACTTTGCGTAATTTTATTGTTTGTTGCTTTGGCTTACTTAATTGCCAATGTTTGCCATGATCTTCTGGGTACGAGAAATTATTAATTGTAAATACGACAGAATTCACTCAACATCCTGTCATTTTTGTCAATTCAGACAATAGAATTTAATTACATTACGCTGATCGTAAACGGAAAAAAATTGTCTGCCATGTCATTCATTTGTTTCATGTTTTTCAGAGTTCCTTGAGGTTGGCAAAAAGCAACCAGCTTTGGATGTTCTGTATGACGTAATTAAGAGTAAAAAACATCGAACATGGCAGAAGATCCACGAGCCCATCATGCTCAAGTACCTCGAGCTCTGCGTGGATCTACGCAAGAGCCACCTGGCAAAAGAGGGCTTGTACCAGTACAAGAATATCTGCCAGCAGGTGAGTGTTCAGAGCACTGCGGGTCTTTGTTGCCTTACCGTTAGCAAGTGCTAGGTTTATTTGACTTACCTGGTCATTTCTGCCGCAGCACCAGAAGTGAAACTCACATCGGTACCATACCTCTTGCTTTTTCTTTACCAGGTGAACATCAAGTCTTTAGAAGATGTTGTCAGAGCCTATCTGAAGCTGGCTGAGGAGAAGACTGAAACTGCTAAGGAGGAGTCTCAGCAGATGGTGCTTGATATTGAGGATCTGGACAATATCCAGACCCCAGAGAGGTAAATGCTCTTACAATATGACAATAGCCAACAGGGAGAATTTATAATATCTTTGACATTGTGTGTAAATGGTCTGTCTTGTTATGTCAGTGTGTTGTTGAGTGCTGTAAGTGGGGAAGACACCCAGGACCGCACGGACCGCCTGCTGCTCACTCCCTGGGTGAAGTTCCTCTGGGAGTCCTACCGGCAGTGCCTGGACCTGCTGCGAAACAACTCTAAGGTTGAGCGCCTCTACCATGACATTGCCCAGCAAGGTGATTACCACACACTTCCAGTTGTACTGTTACCGTGCAGACAGTCCAGTAATAAGAATTTCTGATAGTTAGGCTGTTATGCACTTAGATGGAATGCACTCGGAAGGAAAATTGGGATTTGACATAACATTTACTGCGTCTAAGTTTTCTGCCTTGCTTTGTACAGAAAATAATTTTATTGGTTGAAAGTTATAAGGGACACTCGGTAATCAGAAATATTACCATTGCTATGATACTTTGGTTAATTACTTGAGTAAAAACCAGTAACAATTGAAGTTTGCCACAAAGGTTGCGTGCTTTCTGTTTACCTTGGTGCCTTCAAAGTCTAATTTTCATTGACAGCCTTCAAGTTCTGCCTTCAGTATACACGCAAGGCCGAATTCCGCAAGCTGTGCGATAACCTTCGCATGCACCTTGGCCAGATCCAGAGGCATCACAACCAGAGCACAGCCATCAATCTTAACAACCCAGAGAGTCAGTCCATGCACCTGGAGACACGCCTGGTTCAGCTGGACAGTGCAATTAGCATGGAACTCTGGCAGGTATGCAACCTTATTAATGTCCCTTAGCAGAGGAATCGGCAGCCTTACTGATGTCACCTAACTGTGCCAGACTTATAATTAACTTTTTCTTTAAGATGGCTGGCAACCAAACCTGCTCATTAAGTGGTCTAACCTCTTCAAAGTTTCAGAACAGGTTTAGTGTAGATGGAGTTGGTAAGAAAGGTAGAAACGACAGCAGTGTATGCTAAAACTCATTATTTCCCTTTTTAGGAAGCTTTCAAGGCTGTAGAGGACATCCATGGTCTCTTTGCCCTGTCTAAGAAGCCTCCCAAACCTCAGCTGATGGCCAACTATTATAACAAGGTGTCAACTGTGTTCTGGAAATCGGGCAACGCTCTGTTTCACGCTTGTACTCTCCACCGTCTCTACCACCTGTCCAGAGAAATGAGGAAGAATCTCACCCAGGAGGAGATGCAGAGGTAATCATGGTCGTAACCCTGACGCGTGTTGGCTGGTAGTGGGGGCGTTTATTCAGATGCTGTTAACTGTGCAACCGTGCTGGAGTTATGAATGGAAAAAAATGATTATTTTACTTTCCGTACTACCAAAGGATGTCGACCAGGGTGCTCCTCGCCACTTTGTCCATTCCTATTACACCCGAGCGCACCGATATTGCTCGCCTTTTGGACATGGACGGAATCATTGTGGATAAACACAGGCGACTGGCTACACTCCTGGGCCTTCAGTCTCCTCCAACTCGTCAGAGCCTCATTAATGACATGGTTTGTACACCACTGTATTTCAGCTGTAATTTTAGCCTTTGTTGCTAACATCTTATGCTTCTAGCCTATTGTATCGGTGATTGATTGAAATTGTTTTACCTGAGTGCCTATTTGTATTTGGGCAGCAGTTTACTTTGAGTATTTATTTGGTAATGTTTACACCAATTATTTTGTATCAAGAATTTTCTACTGACTAACTTATTGCAGTCAGTAGAAAGTCATTCATTGCATGAATTACTTTCTACATTCTAACTGCAGACCTTAAATGACTGCCTTCGACGTGTAGTGAAACACAGGATTAACTGGAGGTAGAAAATTCCACGAAGGAAGAGAGTAATCACACCCTCTATTAGTTGATATCATTAAATATGCTCTTTGTCTGAAGCTGCCTGTGTGGTCTGCTGCATGTGATAGCAAGATAAAATGTGCCTTGTCTGGTTCTATAAGGGAGTACCATGTACTAAGTCCCATAAATGTTTGCTTTCATTTTAATTTGTGTTAATGTTCATTCTCAGGTGCGGTTCAATCTGCTGCAGTACATTGTCCCAGAGGTGAAGGAGCTGTACAACTGGCTGGAGGTTGACTTTCATCCTCTGAAGCTTTGTGGAAGAGTAACAAAGGTAACTGCCCAATGTATTTTTGAGGCATTTATTTTAGCACCAAACTGAACACTGCCGTTTTGCTCAGACTTGTTCTGCCCCCTGTGTGGCGGATGTGACCTGTATCTGTAGTATTTACTGAGCAGAACTGATTTTCATATGGGTTTCCGTGAGCCGTGCCTTTTAAGTTGTAAAATGTGACTTTTCCTGCACAGGTGTTAAACTGGGTGAGGGACCAGACAGAAAAGGAGTTAGACCTGCAACATTATGTCCCTCATTTGCAGAACAACACCATCCTTCGACTGCTGCAGCAGGTGGGCTTATTTCAGGAAGTGGGACTCTCATGGGCTTTCATGACCTGGCGTTTAGCCTAGGGTGGCTTACTATATGTTGTTCTTTTTTATATATTTTTCTTTGAATTTTCTGCAGGTGGCTCAAATCTACCAGAGCATTGATTTCAGCCGCTTGGCTTCTCTGGTTCCTTTTGTGGATGCCTTCCAGCTGGAACGCTCCATTGTCGATGCCGCCCGGCACTGTGACCTGCAGGTAAATGACCGCTTAGAATGTGTGGAGCTAGCCAAATGTGCATGTTTGTTCATTCTACCGTGTTAAAGTTAGTGCTTTAAGCCAGCCCCGCTCCATGTCCAAAATGCGCAAAATCCATACATTTAGGAAGCATCCGAGAAACTTATTGAATGTTTTAGGAAATTAAGCAATGCATCTCTGGTACACACGGATAGTAATGATAGACAGAGGGAAACCAAATTGAATCAGGACTGAGAATGCTGGATGAAAGTTTGTAAACATTTAAAATTAATAGTTGGTCTAATGCATTAAACAGCATTTTTGGGTAAAAATTGCTATGAATGTCGCTCTGGGTAAGAGTGTCTGTATATCAGCTGAATAATACGTAGTGATGAAATCATGCTTCTGAGCTCACATGCAGTCTTTTTATTTTAGTTAAATATAAGTGGTTTTGTTAAAACGATTACACCGTTCCTACTGGTTGGTTGTGTTAAGTATTTAAATTTGATCGTTATTTAAGGTAATGGCTGGTGATTTTCTCCTACCAGGTGCGGATTGACCACACATCTCGTACCTTAAGTTTCGGTTCGGACTTGAACTATTCCACCAAAGAGGACTCTCCAGTGGGCCCGTTCTTGCAGAACATGCCTTCGGAGCAAATCCGAAACCAGCTTACGGCCATGTCATCCTCTCTGGCCAAAGCTATTCATGTCATCAGGCCCGCATCCATCCTGGCGAGTACCATCATTTTTATATGCACTTTGTCTGTAAGCCCTGTTTTGTGGGTGTCACAGCTAATTAACCTGAATCCACATAATGCGCGGTAGTTGGCAAAACTGAGAATCACAGTTGGTGTACTACACATTTATACAATCAAAGTGTTTGTAAACGATTAGGGTTTTATCCACAGAAATCCTGAGTGATATTCCCTTAAATGTTCGGACCCTTAAGGAATCTAGACTAGATCTCAACAGCCGCGACAAGAGGAGGGTTATATTCAGTGAACTATGGCACATCAGAACTCGTGCACGTTATTGGATCTCGACCAGTGCCAGACTTTTGGGTCTGATTTGAGAGTTCTATTCCCATCGACTGCTGATACACTAAAAAAACCTTGTTTTTTTTATTAAGCTTACATTTCACTTATGATTTTAACTTATATTTATTCTATAAATGAACAAAACCCCCAAAAAAGCACGTCGTGCGTACATTAAATTGAACCATTTCAACATGTAACAATTTGAAGAGGAAACTTTTAAATTGGACAGGCTGTGTTCAGACTGATTTCAGTTTCAGTGCTACCACAATGTCCGATCGTAGTTAAAACGCAGCTGAAATAACTCCCCAACTTGCTTTTACTCCTGCTTTGTTTTACAGCCATCTCACAGAAATTCCAATGAGAACTTTTACCTGAAACATCAGCTTAACTCAATATTGGTTTTTCATTGTAATTTTTTACTATTACCTATATCAAATAGGCAAAATAAGTGTATGGATAAGTTGTTTATCTAGGTAGTTGACTGTTTCATTTTAACTGTCCAACTATAAACTGCCACAAAATGTTTCCATATATTATATAATAAAACTGGCCACTTAACTTCCATCACGTACTTCACCTCAGACGTGATCTGCTGAGTGGTATAACAAAGCATGGTACAACGTAGAAACAACATGAGTATTAGAATAATCTAGGTAGCTAACCAGAAAGCAGTAATATGGACAGCTAGCAGTGTGAATCTGGGAAAACCGTGAACTGCTTGAAGGTAACCAACTTACTTTTTACTAGAAAAGGTGTCTGACGCAGCAGTATTTGATAGCTTTGTGTTGCTTGCGTCGAGTTGACACACGCTTACATTTGACACTCCGCAGCAAGAGCGCGAGGAGCAAAGCCAGCAGGCCATTGCCGCTTATTTAAAGAACGCTCACAAGGAGCACCAGCGCATCCTTGCCCGCCGCCAGACCATCGAGGAGCGCAAGGAGAGGCTGGAGAGCCTCAACATTCAGCGGGAGAAGGAGGAGCTGGAGCAGCGCGAGGCGGAGATGCAGAAGGTGCGCAAGGCGGAGGAGGAGCGCCTGCGGCTGGAGGCCAAGGAGCGGGAGAAGGAGCGCATCATGCAGGAGCACGAGCAGATCAAGAAGAAGACGGTGCGGGAGCGACTGGAGCAGATCAAGAAGACCGAGCTCGGGGCCAAGGCCTTCAAAGACATCGACATCGAGGTAACTCATTTCACGTGGTCCACATCTGAAGCACCTGCTGTCAGTGAGATGCCTAATATGTGCTCTACTGTTTGTCCTGCAACCCACCATTCAACGTGTCACTTCCAGATTTTCATGGTTGTGAAATGCGTTCCTTCTCCCCTTTTTGTAAATAAAAGAACTTCCCGAAAATGGGTTTGGTTGACTTATTGAGGTAAGAGCAGGGTTGTGTTGGTGGTGATGGTGGTGATTGTCTTTGCAGGACCTTGAGGAGCTGGACCCAGACTTCATCATGGCTAAGCAGGTGGAGCAGCTGGAAAAAGAGAAGAAGGAGCTGCAGGAGCGCCTGAAGAACCAGGAGAAAAAGGTGAACGTTTATTCAATCGGTTAATAAATGGCTTGGTGTGTTCGTGAGCGTGCAGAGGGAAAACGTAACGCTGATTACGCCAAGTGAGAACCACGTTTTGCCACGTGTAGAATCTGTCGATTTAGGTTTTTGGCCTTTAAGACCTGTCATCTTATACCATTTAATGTGTTCAATGAAAATATTTGCATTGTATTCTTGGTGACGGCTTGTGTTTTATTGATTTGAACAGATTGATTACTTCGAGAGGGCCAAACGCCTTGAAGAAATCCCCTTGATCAAAAAGGCCTACGAAGAGCAGCGCATCAAAGACATGGAGTTGTGGGAAGTACAGGAAGAAGAAAGGGTAAGGGCAGGAGAGGTGGCATGTTAACGTTTTTTTAAGAGGTTCTTGGTCATTTTGTGCTTTAAAAAAAAAAGATTCCCTGTGCTGATTTACTGTTTTGCCGAATGTCTAGATAAGCAACATGAAAGTGGAGCGTGAGAAAGCCCTGGAGCATAAGCAGAGAATGTCCCGGATGATGGAGGACAAGGAGAACTTCGTGTCTAAGATTACAGCTGCACGGAGCTTTATTTATGAGGTAGAACCTAAAGACACTGCTGACAGAGCTCGTCCTGGGTGTTGGTCACACCGTAGCACTACGATGGAGAACGTGACCATAAGCGCCTGATTGACAACCTCCTGTAATGCCCATTGCATGTCTGCCTTAGGTTGTTTGCCATTCTAGCACCAAATGCAGCTGTTATTATAGCAAGGCTTGCTTTATTCCTCATATTGGCAGCTTACTTGATTGTCTTTAATTCCTATAAATATTATGGGGGGAAATGAACGGGCACTCAGTGGTTTGTGGTAATGAAATTCTCCCACCTAATTCCAGACACTCCATTTATACATTGTGAAATCCAATTGAAGTTGGGAGTCATCGAATGCACCGTTTGTATGAATCTCATTCACCCCTGAAGGAAAAGCTGAAACAGTTCCAGGAGCGGTTGGTTGAGGAGAGGAAGAAGCGGTTGGAGGAGCGGAAAAAGCAGCGCAAAGAGGACCGACGCAATGCCTACTACCGGCAGAAAGAGGAGGAGGCCCAGAGGATTCACGAGGAGCAGCTGAAAAAAGGTCCTTCTGGCCCCTTGCCTGTCCAAAATGGATATTTACACACTATCGTTACATACTTGTAGGATGCATAAGCATTACTGAAATAACCCATATTGCTGCCACTAGTTTCTTCTATTAATAATAATAATCTAATCCAACATGTTGTTCTCGCAACAAAGAGCAATCCAAAAGCAATATTAGCTGGCTGTAAGTACTGAAAATAATTGACATCTGGCAGCAGTTAATGCTTTTTTTTGTGTTTCTGGATAGCATCTGTGCTGCCAATGCTGGTGCTTGTAATTGTCCTGAGATGTGCAGGAGAAAAGGCTGAGAGCCCAGAAATGCTACATTAGGCAAATGACCAGGCCCACACAGTCAGTGTTTGTGGAGATGCCCTCTGCTCCCCCTCTAACTTTAACAAGCCGCCGCGCTTGTGTCCGTAGAGCGGGAAGAGCGCGAGCGCATCGAGCAGGAGCAGCGCGAGGAGGAGGAGAGGGAGTACCAGGAACGCCTGCGCAAGCTTGAGGAGCAAGAGCGCAAGCAGCGCGCTCGTCAGCAGGAGATCGAGGAGCGCGAGCGGCGTCGGGAGGAGGAGAGGAGAGTACCTGAGGAGAAACACCCCAAGGTATATGACCCCTGTGAACTCTAGTTTGCGTTAATTGAAATGCAAAACTGGATTACTTTGCCTGCTATTACTACCCCCAGGAAACGCAATGAGGTTTATATCTACCGCTAAGAAAAAGATTTTTCAGTGGCTGTCCAGAATATTAGTTTCTGGGGGCATCCCCAAAAAGCAATAAAAGAAAGTTATCTACGTGATTACTACATCTAGGGAATTACTAAGAGATTTCCTTATTAAACGCACTGTTTAGTGGGGGAGACTTGTATCCTATGAACTGAAGCTGAATTTTTTTTTTTTTTTAAATCAATGTTATTGAGCCTGTATTCGACTACTACTTGGGGTGTTTCAGAAAAGTCCCTGGAAGAAGTATACCATTTCAGAAGAGTTTTTTTAAAGTCTTGTTTGAGGGAAAGAGTCGACGCTATTAGTTTATATGGGGGATATTATGTATACATGTTTGTATTTGAATATTCATTAAGGTGTATTTGCATTTGTATCTCTTGTATGAAAGGGTAGAGAAGGCAAGCCCTTTAAGGTGGGTGTTTGTGTGTGCATGGAATGCAAATTTAATATATGAGAAATTGTTCTAAATTCCTGAAATTAAATATGGCTGCCATTCCTAATATAGTAGTGTTTGTACTTAACACTGGAAATTTCGCTACACGTCTTGCCATCCCCTTCGTTCAGATAGTTTTGTATGGTGTTTATATTTCAGTTTTATCATTTTAAATACAATAAACTAAATAATCCCAATTTAATTGTAAATGGATATGTTTGACTGTAGTTAAATGTAAGTGTTGCATAATGCCAGTTTACAATTGAAAAATGCCTTTAGTTTTTGTCCTATTTGAACTAAGTAATTGATAGCATGAAGCTAAAACTTGGCAGTGGTGTAATGGCCCATGTTCTTTAACATTCACGGTAGAGTACTCGTTTGTAGTAGATGCAATGTCATTTATTGTATAATACATTTGAATTATATCACTGTGTTAAAAGCAAAACTATTAGGGTCATGCTACAATGCAAAGAAACCTAGGCTAGAATGGCAACCTAACCATAATGGCTATATTTACTGTTCCACACTACCCTGTAATGAAAGTGTGCAGTGACTGTTTCCTATTCGCAAGCAACAAAAGTAGTATGTACGTTTTTATTTATTTATTTTTACACACCCATCTGCATCCAGGATGTCCCTGCCTGGCCTGAGAAAGAAGAGGGGGGCTGGAGGAAGCGAACTGATGTTGGGGAATCAGAGTGGCGCCGTCCTGCAACTGAACGGTTGGTTTGAATATTGGTTCACAAACTGCTGAACTCTGACATGCTTAATGGCATATTTAATTTAGTTACTATTAAGTTTGACAGTCTGAAAATCGTTCGCGGGTTTGGTCAGCTTCAACATTTTGCAATATGACACCACGTTTCCTCTTTGTTCCCTTGCTCAAATGTGGCAAAAAAATGATTCCAGAACAACTTTGATCCGGTCGCCAACTTGGTGCTGTAGAGTAGCGGCACTGTATGGTATCTCCTGATTCTGAACTTTTGGTACCTTTTAGTGGTGAGACCAAATATTTGAGTACTTGAATTATACATTATAGTGAATAATTTTTTACTCTTCATGTTGCCTATTTTCTTGAATTGTATTACAGATTAATCTCTCATTCTAATTAGGGGTTGAGTATTGCAATGGAAAGCTTGAATACGTAACTATTTTAAATTTCCACCCCAATACCATTGTGCAATCCTAGAGTAGCCCAAGTATTAACTTACTAGAGGTATTACACTTAATTGTATGTCTAGGTTCTAAGTTGGCTAAACTAAATACAGGTAACTTTTGCTGAGAAGTAAATTCTATACCACAGTAGAAATTATGTTGCTTTTGAGACTAGTTGAGAAGGCTATACCAAAAATAAATTTTACTTCCATAGAGATGAAGACAAGGAACCACCGTTTAGAAGGGGAGGAGATGGTCCTCGCAGAGGGGGAGCAGAGGACCGTGGACCCAGGCGCGGGCTTGACGAGGACCGTGGACCCAGGCGCGGGCTTGACGAGGACCGTGGTCCCAGGCGCGGGCTTGACGAGGACCGTGGTCCCAGGCGCGGGCTTGACGAGGACCGTGGACCACGTAGAGGAATGGAAGATATCAGGGGTCCAAGGCGAGGAGTTGATGAGGACTGGGGCCCCAGAAGAGGTGGCGATGAAGAGAGGGGCAGAAGAAATATGGACGATCAAGGACGTCATGGGGAGGATGCGAAGCCTTGGAAACCCCTTGGTAGACCAGGTATGCTGAACTGACCGTTCAGGTCTTTTAATATCATAATGGATTAAATGCTACAGCACCTGCTGCCCAGTGTGTTTCATGTAATCTCTTTGAAATGTTGTAGGTGGATGGAGGGAGAGGGAGAAGGCTAGAGAGGAAAGCTGGGGTCCCCCTCGTGATGCTGGAGGCCACGACAACGGCGAAGAACCAGAAGAAGAAAGAGAGGACACTGATCGGTCTAGAGATCGTAGGCCCTTGCGGTGAGGAATGCGGCATTTTTAATCAGTCTTCGTAAGACACTCTTGTATTCAAAAAGTGATGTTTTCCCCATTAATATTGAAGACTAAAAACCATGTATTACTTTACGGTATTAAATGAAGTCCGAATTTTTTTAATGGAGCAATTCTAAACTGAAAATTATGGAAAATGAAGTTCAACTGGAAACTTAAGTCTTTGGAAGAATATTAAAAAATGCATTTATCTCATCTTAAACGGTTGTTTTTGGTGATGTCTCAAGAACCACCACTGGTTTGTGGAGGTTTTTATTTATCCTTTTTTAGATGTATGTAGTGGAAGAATAGCCATTTCCTTTTGTTGCATTGTTTTAGAGAGGAAAGTAGTGCCTGGAGACGGGGTGCTACCGAAGATGCTAACAACTGGAGGGACTCTCGACGCGAAGACTTTGACCGCGACGAACGCCGTGGAGGTCGTGACCGAGACCGGAGGGAAGATCGTGAAGAAAGAGCCCCACCAAGAGCCAACGATGAAGGTAAGGCACATCTTATTAAAATGTAGTAATGTCGAATGTTTCGACTTTGTACTGAAGAAATTTAAGTTATTTTACTGCAAGAACAAACTTCTAGGAAAGAATGCTTCTGGACCTCAAAAGTGCATCTGAATTCAGAGTATGCAGTTAATAGACCGGATGGAAGTGTGGTTAAGTGAGTTGTTCTTGGATCTGATAAGTTTAATGATTCATACTCAGGATGCCCTCTAGCACCGTTTCCCCCCATGAGTGTGCTATTAGCAAATGGTCAGATACTTGGGAGCAAACAACCCAAACTGTACTGAGGGTTTGTGCTTGTGCGTTCAGGGGTCTCTTGGCGCCGCGGTGGTGATGAGAAAAAGGACGAGCGCAGAGAGGATCAGCGGGACATCCCGGCGAAAGCTCCCCTCAGAGAGAAGGAGCGTGATGGAGAAAGGGGCTCCTGGCGCACTGACAAAGAGAAGGACAATCCACGCCGCACCAAGAACGAGACCGACGATGACGGCTGGACCACTGTGCGCCGCTGAGCCCTTTCCCAGAGCTGCTGCTATCACCTTAAAATCGGTCCTATGAGTCCTATGGATGATCTAATCAGACAAATCTGCAATTACCTCCCCACAGTCAAATTAAAATGACAGCAAATCTATTGAATTTTTCCATTGAAAAGCGACTTTAGAGTACTACAATTCTTTTTGCATGCTTAGAGTATTACATTGGTCTCAGTATCTACTTTGTGGTTCTTTAGAGTATATTGAGCCTGAAGTTGTATCTACATGTAAGCTTTGATCAATAAGAAATAACCCTTTATGTGCATTCAGGTTTAAAATATAGTCGCACCTATGCATCCATCTGCTCATAGGTGTGTTCCTTGCTGTAGCTGTTCCTCATGGTTGCATCCTCTTGGACAAAAGTAGTCGTATTAATAAAGCAATTTGCTCAATATTTGGAGATTTTTCTTTATGCTTCTGTTTTGCAAGTAGCAATGGTTCTGACCAGTTCATCTAGAAGAAACTGACGGTATTGATATTAATGTATATGGTAGGGAAAGATGAAAAGGGTGGTTCCCTAACATGATTCGGTCATTGTGTAAGACCGTTACCCAACCCTTAGTGACTGGTGATCCGCTCGACATATCCTCGTACGATATACTGGACTATACTGCCAACCTTTAGGCTTGTCCCCCTGGCCCCTATTGGCTCATGGACCCAGACAGGGTCACACGCCTTGAATGTTGTTCTTTGGTGTCAAGTGTGTTCTCACATTTGTCTCTACAGTTGGGGACGGGCATAATTACATTTTTATTTAGCATATCACCTGCATAAAGTGCATGTTATAAGGAAGGAAACAAGAAAAATTGTTACCAAGAAACTAAATTTCTAGGAGAAAACATAAAAATGTAATCTAGAAACTAAGATGCTATTAATGGCTTCACCTATGTTTCCTGTGTAAAATTGGAGAAGTCTGTGCAGCCCGCATGAGCGGTTCAGTGCCATTTGGAGGCGTTTCACGCCAGCCTGCTGGCGTCTGAGAAACTTGGCAGGAGACGAAACGCTAAAAAGTTGTGAGAACTGCCGATCTCCACCATCCTCTGGGAGGTGCTGCTGCTGCTGTTTTTTCCTGACCACTGGATTTTTACATGATGGCTCTACTTTCATAATTTATATACCTAAAAAAGGATCTGTCAGAATTCCTAAAAACTTAAAACCACCATAACTGAAATTGACAGAGCACAAACATAAAGCTATATCAAGTAAATTACCACAGTAAAATGTCTATGTGGCAAAGATGCAGCATGTTTATGGGCATCCTAAAAGATTTAACAGAGTAGTGTTGGGAGAAGCAGAGGTCCCAGGAAGAGACAAGTTGACATGGCTGAAGTCACAATTCAAAGGGAATGTAGGATCAGTGGTAAAAATGCTGTGGGAGGACAAAAAGATTACCTACACAAACCTTATGCACTAAATCTCTCGCAATTGTGTGTGTATGTATAGTTCAGCTGGGGGCATGACTAATAGTGCTCCTTTTTGAAGAGTGAGAGAACTAGAAACTTAAATGGCTGACATACAGAGGATGAGGATGTCCTCATTTGCAGCCGACGCTTAATGTCATTAAGGTCAAAGCAAAGAAGTATGAGTTGTTCTGGAACAAAGTGAGGAACACGTGATGGATCTGACAGAGGTTGCCCCAAATCAGGCCCATCCATTTCAAGAGTATCATTGATAAAATATGTTGCAACTGAGGTATACTCCGTCTCATCTCCTTCATCTGTGCGACATAAGTGCACTTGGGAATGTAGCTGCCCCATGCCGGTCTATGCTGAATTTACCAAGCTCATTTGTTTGTATGTGAATGTAACCTAGTCTAGGGGTGGTACTTTCTCTAGTGATGAAAAGTGATGGCATATGCAGGCTGGAGCCTGTACCCTCCTGACAGTAATGATCTTAATTACAGCTTGTTCTTTAACAGACAAGTTAATGGACTATATGTGGGGAGCTTAGTTTGCGCTTCCCTGGTGCAACTGTGGTCTGCTGTGCTGGGGATTGAGCCTAAACTGGAAAGGTTGTTGAACCAAAAATGAACCATTCAATCGGCTAGTCACAGTCATGGATAATTGTGTACAGGGATCAGACAACACCGTGCAGAAAGTAGCTCTTGTTAATACACAATAGCCTGTATCACAATATTATCTTTTCACATGCAAGAGTGGACAATCAGGATGAGGGGGGGGGGGAAAGATTTTATTTCAAGTTGATACAGAAATTAATATTATGTGAAGTGAGAGTAGTACCTGAGATCCTCTTCCAACTCAGCCTGCCCTTATTAGCACCACAATAGGGCTCCCAGACGACTAGCAGGGAAAGCATTGACTCACAAAACCCAAGCAAACAAGGGAGGGCAAATGGAGCTTTGAGAGATTGGTGGAGAACGTTGGTGGAGAACCTTTAAAAGCAAACAAAAACAAGGACTGTTTTGGTTAGGTGTCCCCGGGTCTTCTGCCATTTCTATCTTTCCCCAGCCCCACTGCTCTTGCTTGGACACAACCCTCACTTTTTTAGACCCCATGTACCGTTTTACATCCACGGATAATCTCGGCTGATTTCTTTGTCACAATCCAATCTTCTCAAAAACTCATGAACTGCTATGAACAAGCAAACACAGGAATGCAGGGTTATTTGAGCGGTCATCAGTCAAGCACTTGGCCATTCATTGTGGACATGATAGATTGTATTGCTTTCCTTTATTGCAAAGCAATTAATTACATATCTTCATGTTCAATGGTGCAATGTGTACAACTTAAACTGATTTTTTATTTGCTCTCAGTCTGAATTAATTATTATGTAGTACTTTTTATGGGTCTGTGTTCACCCTTGTTTTACTTTTTTCTGGGTATAAATTTTCTTCTTTAAAGCGTCAAAACCTCAACTGTAGGTTTTTAATCTCCACATTTTCAATAAATTAATCAAGATCTGTCTCGAATCCATTAGATTTTATTTTGGAAACAGAAGTGCATTCAACAAAATCTCCACAAGGTGTCATACTGCAACATATTTTAAGCACACGTTTACGTACTTTAGATCTTGAGCTCAATTGAAATTTTTTTCAGAAAGCTAGTAGTGGAATGAGGGGTTATTTAAATGCATTAGCCACGTCCAATATTATACTCAGATTCAATAAATCATTATTTAATTGTCCTATTCATTTGGAACTTTACGACTGCTCTCCATACTCAGAGATAACTGTAGCAGTGCACTAAAGCATTCACCGATGGTCAGAAATTGTGCCTTTGTTTTAGGGAGTGCAATGTATTAAAGTTGCAGAAAGTAATCCGGTGTCCATTTTTGTCATTTATGAATAGGAATACCATTGACATTAAAGTATTTCCAGTTTAGTTTCAACTTTTGCGTTCAGTGCTTGAAGCGTGCTCCCTTTGATTAAAACGTGTACTCAATCTATGTACCCGATTGAACTACTTTTTATAGTGCTTTGTGAAATGTATGTTCATGTCCCTGTGCAAAAAATGAAAAATTCTAATTATACGCTAGCCTTTCTTGAGAGGAATAAATTAATTATCACAGACATTGGTAACTTTGTAACTGTATACAAGATACCTATTCGACACATTATATAGTAATATTGGTAACTTTTAGTTCAATATATAGAAATTATTGTATAAATAATGTAAAAGCAAAGGAAATGAATAATAGTAAGTTAATGAGTAATTAAGTGGATTTCAGTTGGCATTTCTTGAACATCAAGTCTTGGTTCCGTTCTCCTTTGCGTGTAGTGAAAAAATATATATATTGTTTTTAAAGTAAACTAACATTCCGACAATGCGATTTAAGAGAGGTCGTCTAATCCAAGCTGACGTTTAGAAAGTGTGCAGTTTCATACTCTCTCATTTATACTTACTACGTTCTGGAACAATTCAAGCACCTTGACCGAAGAAGTAGATTCACGTAGCGGTAGCCATCTTTATGGTTACCTTTTCCATAACAACAAAGTTCCTGCCCATAACCCTTTTTTGACTTAAAAAAAATAAAATATTTATAATTATTTTTTTTACATGTTGATAATAATTAATTAATGTAATTATCTTAATATGAATACCATATTTTGAATAACCCCAACGACAAAGCTAATTAACAAAATAACAACAACCGCAGGAGAAATAAATAATAAAAAACACATCGCGTACAATAGCATTTGCGTAATTTGGTAACCGATAAATAGAACACAATGCTCCTATGCATGCAGATGATTTAATAGTCAGAAAGTGTACCAGAACAAAATATGAAATTAAAAGGTTTCACAATCAATGCAATTAAATAGCTTGGATCAAAATGCGTCGATCTATGACAGCAGCCTTAATTATTGTATAATACCTGTTCTAAGATGACTGTAACCTATGAAGGAAACAAATACCCCCATCAAACTAGCAAGGTTAAGTTATGATGAATCTTTAACTCATAAACGACTAAAAAAGATATACAATGCTAAAAATAACATAAATAAAACGTGAGGAAACTAGAAGGTATAACACAGACGAGAGGAAATAATTTACTTTATTCTGAAACTTGCATTCAATTGCTCGTATCCGCTGGACCACGTCTCGTTTTACTTGGAAAATACCACTAAAAACGTGTTATAGATGTTCGTAAAGCATAATATGTATCTCCATTCTCTTTTAAATACAATCACAACACGTTGTATATAAACGCACAAAAAAATACTTGTTGATTTATTTATCAGTGATTCTAATAATCATTTGTCGTCCCCAGCTTCTTCTGAGAGAAAATTACTAGTACAAGCAAAGGTCATTGAAAAGGTAACACATCCTATAACAAGTTTAAGATTAAAGCCACGTGTTCCTTTTGGGTTAAAAACATTCACGTGTCTGCATTGTATGGGTTGTAAAGCCACTCTGAACAGTAGGCCAAATGATATTTAACTGTTGAAGAGCCATCAAGTGTATATGGAAAGTGTACAGATATCAGTTAAAACATGCATTTCCGCACGAAATTGATCTTGGAATTTACTGTTTATTTCTTTAGCACTGTTAGGCAACAACTTTAGATGTAACCTCTAATTGGTATTTTAGAATATAATTTGAGTAAATTAGAGGATTAATTCTCACAGCTGCCCATGCTTTATGCCAAGTGCATGACAAAATATTCGAGCAAAATGATTTAGTTGACAAATTACTGTAAACTACGGCTATACCGTAAAAAAACATACCAATTGGTCTAAAATTCGAATTTTTAGGTACGTAACATATACTTTATTTGAATGTTTAGAAAAATTGCTTTCCCTAAACCATTTTCCTCTTGCTTGACGTTTTTTAAGGGATTCAAATTGTTGTAATATAAATATTGTGTTGTTCGTTTGATAATCGTGCATAATGAAATCGAAGTTTTTATATATATATATATATAACAAAACGGATTCTTGTGCACTTATCAAAAAGTTATACTTCTCAATCAAATCGGTCAACGTTTTGAGTAAATGTCAAAAAAAGATGATGGGCATAGTCCCATATATAGACATATAATGGTTTCTTTAAACTCTGGGGAAAATATTTACATTAGTCTTAGACTAGGTGACTATAAGCCTGTTGAAATCGCTATTTATTCAACAGTTTCTCTAATATATTTGTATTCACCCTACATGTCATTAGTTTGAAAAGGGGTACGACCGCATTTATAAACAGTAGGCCCAAACCAGTTTGTAACGGGCATGTGGTTTGAGAAGTTTTTTAAATATTCGACGTGTTTACTTTATCGCTATATATAACAGTTTAAGCAACCTTTGTTCTGCATTGAGGAAGTTTTCTCTGTTTTAATCCCGTGAGCCTTGTTTTAGTACAATGATGTTACAGTATTTTCAGTATGTTATAAAAATGTTATACATTTTGCACCAAGCTGTTTGCTTTAATTTATGCGTATCTACGAAAGAACACTACACACACACACACACACATAGATACAGCGAGGGACTACGTACAGTCTTTAGATTAAGTAACAGACCCTTGCGCTCATAAAGTTCAATAATATAATTCAATGAGCTGCTTAAACAAAGGTGCACTTCAGTTTAAATTGCTCGTTACCTCGAATATTGATATATTTTATTCCCGAACACACACTATTTGAATTTGTTTAAATAGGTAGTTTAAATGGGTTGTATAGTCTGAATAGATTAATTTGCCAGCATAGAAGAATACACCGGCTATATGTAGTACAGAAAAATATCTAATGTCGTTGTTGTAAAACCATTTTTATAACATTTACAGCTTGTTATGTAACAATAAAAAAAACCCCGTTCTGCCCACTATCTGAAAAAAATCACCGAATGGGCTAAATATGCAGTTCAAAAAACCGTCACATTAAATATCACGGTCTGCCAGTTGCTATTAATTGTGTTAAAATCCAGGTTATTTTGTATTTTAATAAATAAATATCGTAATGGAAAATACTGCGATAAACATAACTATATATA
>JAOYSI010000011.1:1293977-1312124 GCA_025775065.1 Hiodon alosoides | reverse complement strand
TAAATATATAGTGACTTATCACTTCAGTTTTTATTGTAGCCCAGCTCCATCGTGAGGGGCGCTGTTCTTGCAGGCATGGAGTTATCTTTAATGGTGTGAATCAGTTGGGAAGTTCTGCCGAGTCAGAATATCCAATTCCTCTTCACACCTCTTCGATCCAGGTGCTCCTCAACCATTTAGCCTGAAGGGCATGATCTTCTCCCGTCCCCTCTGAGAGAAATCAACGTTCTGGGACACCTTCCGTCTGCCCGTTTAGCATTTCCAGGAATACTTTGGCTCATTGTGCACCTCTCGCCCACCCCCTCACAGGTGCACTGCAGGGCTCGGTGCTTTGTCCACATTAATTTCCTCCATGCATCCGTTCAATCGCAAGACAAAGTCGTCTCAAACCATAGCTGTTACCATCGCTGCACTGATAATGTGCAACTACTTCTTTCTTTCACAGGTTTGGTTCCACATGGTGGAACCTCCAGGACATATCAACACAAATAGCACTTTGCCCTTTAAAGCTCAACTACTTAAAAAAAAAAAAACTGTTACGCATGCCAGACAAGCTATCACCACTCTGAGACCTCTCAGTAACCCAAAGATCCTTCTTACAAAACTGCCTGCGGAAATCATTGTCCATCCGCTGAAAACATTGTGTTGGCCACTGTAGATGAGAACATTCGTAGAAGAAAATGAACCTCAGCACCTACTTGATCCAAGTTTTGGTCCCGGCCCCGGTGCTCTCCCCAACTAAACTACTGCAACTTCCTGCCTGCACTATAGGACCTCTGCAGTCAATCCAGTATGCAGCTGTTCACTTGGATTCAACCTCCTCTAGCTCCAGTGGCTTTTAATTGCAGCTCACACTGTGTAAAAAAAAACCTGATCCTGGCATACCAGAGAGCTCAGAGTTTGGCATCGCATCTGCAGGCCTGCTCCCTGACCAAATCATTCTCTCTTGTCACTCCTCTCCATTACTCCACTTTGCCTATTCTTGGTTCTGGCCTCTCAGTGGTGAAACAGCCCTCCCAAATCAGTCAAACTCACTACCCAAGACGAGTAACCAGATTGTCTCCTGAGAATTATGAATGTTTATACCTTTTTAAAATACGATTATTTGATCCTTACGGATCTTTAACAAAAGCTGTTCGCCTAACACTAGAGTGCCGTAGACCGATGTGGTCTATTACAGGTGTGATGTTTTGATAATGTAGGCTACTTGAGTATGTGTTTGGCTTTCCACCCAATGGCATATACAAGCCACTATGGAGTGGTTAAAAAATGATAAAAGGTCAAATTCAATTTAAAAATTGTTCTAAAAAACATCCTAATAGCAATTTAAACAGCTCACCAGCTAATTCCATGCAACAAAGAGGGACTCTGCGTGTCTATTCCTTTATTTCAAGATAGAGAATATCATATCTTAGTAGGAGATGGTTATTTATTTTATATGGTCGCAGTGGGAATAATCAGCAATTTGAAAGGAAACCTTTGAGGTAGATTACAGATATAAATGTTCTTGTTGAGCAACAGGGGGCACTGTGATAAGAGAGGTTTCTACATACTTGGTAAAAATTTGATTTCGATCAATAAATCCATATTTTGCATTTCAATATTTTAGCAAAAATTACATTTGGCAACAATTTTTGCAATGCTTAATAAAAAATGTAATATAGCAGTTTTGTCATAGAAATCATTTAAAAATTACACCAAATTCTAGCCTTCCACCATGATAAAGCAAAATAAAAGCGTAAAGTACAAATGTCATAACTACATTTAACTGTCTCTGTAACTTTTAATTGCATTTATTTAATTGTTATTTTATTTTTTTGGCTAAGGCTGGGACCAAATAAAAACTTTGGCACGCTAACGGCACTTTACAGAACTGTATTTAATTTATTTTTTTCTTTTTATGAGTAGAAGAAATAAGAAATAAAGAAAATGCAATGAAATACCTGTTATTAAATTGTATTGGATGGAACGACAGAGAAACAGATTTTTAGAATTGAGTGACATCATTCCATGAAAATATTCTGGGTGCTATTTAATATAAGCCTTTAATTACATTTAAATTAATTTAGGGTATAACTCTTTTAGGTGAAAAAGTTGGAAAGTTGTCACAACCTCATTCTCACCAACCGTAATTTTTTTTTTTTCATTAATTTAAGTAATTTCTAATTTCAGAAGTTCCTCGCTTCACAGATAAAGGTGAACAATCTTTATGTGTGGTCCGCATCACCCCTCGACATGAAAATGGTATTTGCTTTTCAGTAACAGAACTGCAAATCCACGCGATTTATGGGTCGACAGGTAGACAGGCAAACGCAGCACGCTGCAATAATGAGGAACAAAAAACGAGAAAAACTTCACATTCAATTTGATTACATTAAAGATAAAAAGTATTAATAACCAGTCCAGTCACATCGCAGGTAAAAAAAAAAAAATAGATATATATAATCACATAATTTATATTTTATTGGATATAATTCAATTTTACATTATTATGTAGGGCTATATGCTTAAAAAACATTATATTAAAATGGCAGCAATGCCATTTTCAATAATCAAGATAATAATGTGTGCATCGGGGAGAAGAAATTTCAATCGAACACATAATTCTGTATTTATACGTAAAGTACATTCTTTATATCAATTATTTTAAAATCCTGCATTAAAAACGATAGAAATTCTGAGATCCTTTAAAATTCTTACTTGCCTTTAAGCAGTTCAGGAGTGTGGCCCGCCTGGAGAGTCAGTACTGTGGAGTTCTGTCACGGTACTGCTGGCACAGTCATTGTTCCTTGACGTCACCACTCAGCCAAGCCTGCTGCTGCTGCCGCTGCTGCTCTCAAACATGTCTTTGTTATTCAGAGCTTTCCATCCGAGACTGGCGAACTGTAAAATCCGGAATGCGGGATTACCTCATTTCGGATCAGGGAAACGCTTAAAGCCGCCTTTTAGTTTCAAGATGTTGTTGATAACGGCAATGAGACATATTACTATCATCGTCAATGTTGGACAGCCGTAGCAGTGTTATCAGTAACAGTGCAAGTAGTAACAAAGACTGCAACAACTGCAGTAGTGATCGTATGATTTAAATCATATTTTGAATTAAAATGAATAAATACAGGTATTCGATTGACACGACAGGCGAAATATTCATTTTGAACATATAATGACAAACAATATACAAAGGAACAGTTTTATATAAATTACGACAATATAAAAATAAGAACGACTTTTATAACGATAATAATTGCCCTTGTTATGTATTTAGTTTCAGTTAGACAACAAAAAAATGAAAAAATATAAACAAAATACAACGACAATGCAAACGAATACTACTTGATCAATACAAAAATCTAATATTCCCGTATTCCTATTGGAGTATCCAGATGTATCCAGTACTGATATATCTTAAGTGTTTTTATAACATAAGTGACCAGTCCGTGTTAGCTGTGAAATAAAAAATAAAAAGCTCATCCATGTATCTCGCCTCAGTCCTAACCAATGTATTCCAGCGGCTCTCCTATGAATTCTGGGACACATTTTGTTAACAACCACCAAGCATGGCCCTTTGGTAATAGAATAGCCAATGTAATTTGACACTTCAACTTGCTGTGCTCTCTGCTAGTTGATTCAGTTACTCACCCACTGACGTTGAGCCCATTCTCAGTGTTTGTGACGAGAAATAGGAAGATATTAAAACAAGAAAATACACAGGATTTTCCTCGGCTCTCGGCTTGGGTCGGATCTGTAAGTAAGTTCCCCGTTTGTTTCCGTATCGGGTTTCACACCTATTGGGAAGGTTTTGTGTCTACTTGGATGGGAATTGTGTTCAACAATGGAGTAGCTAACCACTTAACGAAGCATTAAGGCGCTCGTTATGTTAGCTAGCGTTTATTTTTTTTTAATGTCCTCTGCATACTTATGGTTTCTATTGTTGGGTGTTTTAACGCGGGTCTGCGATTCGTCAGACCAAGGCGCTGTGTTCACATCGTTGGATCTGCATTGTGAAGGTTATTCTTGTAGCGTAATAAATACAGAAGGGATCAATCAGTGTGAGGTGTGTGGTTAGGAGGTGGGTCCAAGCCACTTTTGGGGGAGATCATAAATCTTTGGGCATATGATTTCTCTCGGTAGTGCAACAATGTTGTTTCGCAGCTTTCCTTTCGTAAAATAAGGCGTAACTAACCAAAGCACCTCTGAGTTGGCTTAAATAAGAAGCGTGTTTTAAAACGTAAACGGTGTTTGTACGTCCGCGTATTATGATGTACTTTTGTAACGTGTCACCCAATTTAATGACTGCGCTAAGTGCGTTTATGACGATCAACTTATATCTAAAAAATATATACAAAGTTCCTTTGTGCAAGGCTGAAATGCGCCCTGATGTGGGATTTTGCAAATTGTCTCCGTTAATTCCTGGTGTCTGGATATGAAGCCAGTTGGTACTAAAGGGCCTCTCGTATAGGGCAAGACCGAGGAGTAAGTTCCCTTTCATTGCTGTACATCTGTCCAGGAAGCTAAAGAACAGCCAACTGGGGGAAAAATAAGCCAGACAGAGCACTCTGCTTTGCTTTCTAACTATTGTCAGAGAGAGAGAGAGAGGGAGAGAGAAAAGGGAGGGAATAGTCTCATAAGCGCTGCCTGGTAGCAGTATGGACTGAAGGAGGAAAACTACTGGCTTGAAAACATTCTTAGAATGTAAACAGAGTAATAATAACAACGAAACAAAATTGCATGTTCTTTGAGAGAAGGAGTAGGCGCAGACTTTTATTACAAATAAAAGCTGAAAACCTACAGATTACAGCAATATAAAGATAGAAAAGAGAACACTAATTATTTCTGTAATCATTGGTTATTTTCGTGTGTGTTTTTTTTACCGTTACTTTGAAATTTGAATATTAAATTCAGAGTATGTTATAGAAGTATAGAACATGAATGCAAAAGTTTAAGTTACCTAGTTCTAGCTAGATGCAGACTTTGAAAATGTGTTTTGTATTCAGTGGTCAAAACCGGTTACCGACTGTGAAAGGAAAATGCTAAAATAGGTTTACTATACGTTGTTCCCATATTGAGGAATAAATCGAGCTGTTTCTGAGTAATCCTGGAGGCCTCTCATTTCCAAGATGTAAATGAAGCTAATTCATTGTAACACCAGCTGAATGACAATCAGTGTCTGACACTGAGTTTCCTCCTCAGTGAGTGTGTGTGTGTGTGTGTGTGTGTGTGGGTAGGGTCGGGGGGATGATAAAACAATGCAGTCTTCCTACTTTAAGTATAAAAGGTGTGAGCATGGTTGAATGACCTGAGGCAGAATATGTACGTCTGATCTCTTGCATTCCTGTTCCTGATCTAGCTTGTATGTGGCCTAGTCGTTAGAATGGCGATAATATTTCTGTTGTCTTAACTATTGGACAGTGGTCTGGGTTGATGGGTGCGCGAGCTTGTCTTACCTCTGAACAAAGTGCTTCGATGATGGCAGCCCGGGGGGGGGGGGGGGGGGATTATATTCATAAAATACTTAAGCAAAGCGGATGCTGGTGTCATAAACCAACGCTCTGTTGGCACGTTTTGATTGAGGCTATCAAATCGTTTTCAAGGGAGCGGAGATCTGTTTAGCGTCCTGGTGACATTGATTTGCTGGGTCTGAGTCTGGAATGGCGAATGTGTGTCTGAGCGGCGAAGGTAATTTTCTTCCCTCCTTCATTGTGGGGGCCCCCAGGTTGAGCTTCTGAATTACCAGGGGCAGAAGCACTACGCTGACCTTCTTCCATTCAAGCTGAGGATGTTGAAACAGCACCCGTCAAACAAAAGACACATTGAAACTGAGATCTGCAACCAAGCACGTGTGGCTGGGACTGAAGTAGTCCATTTATTAACTGTGCTTTCTGCCAGCTAAGGAAGGCGATGCTAAACCAAAGGAGTATTTGTAATAAATGTGTAGGGCATTAAGCTTTTTGTTTGCTCCAAATGGCTATGGGTTCTTCTCTCATTCTACTTCATCAAACACCATCTGCAAGGCACAAATATGACCCCCCGATGTCGTTTGAAACATCTCTCGATGTCTTTAGGGTTTCGTTGGATACGTCAAGAAAAATGTGAATTTTTTTTTTTGTGTGCAGTTTTTTGTTTAACACATTTGTTCTGCAAGACATTTCTGCCCCGTATTATACCAACATTAAAATGACAGCACAGACCTATGTGATTTCAGTTATCTTTGAGTGCCGTTATCTTCCATAGGGGTCTCCTTTCAGCTAATTGCTTTTTTGTCCTACCTGGCAGAAGACGACTAGTCCTATTGAATTTTGGTTCTAGTAAGTTACACCGGAAGTATAATTGGATGCGCACCCAAGACTAGCGCTTGTTTTAAATCTTAACTTGTAATACAACAGAGCAGCACTAAAACCCATTTTGGGTCTGTTTCTTAGGGTTCAGTTATGTTTTTTATTTAGTTCTAGTGAGTTAGAAATGTCAAGCTGAGTTTGCCGCTAAACCTTATCTATTTTAAAAATGCATCTGAACTTTGCTGTCACACAGGGGGGATGGTTACTTTACGGCATGAACTATTTGTGCAGTCTGGTTTGTAGTATTAAAACTGGCCTTCCTTCTGGGGTCTCTGCCTTGCATGGGTTGACCTTGGAAATGCTCAAGCTGTCCGTCTTAACCGAGCACTGCCTTTTGTTGAGGTGAACTGCGTTGACCACTTCCCTGTCATTTAGGGTACACTGAAGGTGAAGACGGTTTTCCCCAACAAACTTCACAAGCAGAAAAGAACACGGGTCTTGAAATTGCAGAACAGTAAAGGCATACCCCAAGGTTTTTTTTGTTTTGTTTTTTTGGCCAGCATTTTCTTGTGTGTAGTGTTCTCAGTCACTGTGCGTTGTGAAATTTAGGTTTCATTTTTATCCAGAAGGAAATTGGATGTCACTGGCTATAATTAGACTGTGCCAACTGCTAGTCTGAGGACCCCCCCCACCCCAACACTTTATGTTCTGCCCTGGCAAGCAGTGGGCACCTACATCACCTAAACACCTTTTGTGTTTGCATCACAAAAGCTCATTAATGACAAATGCGATCTAATGTGATTGGTAAACATTGTACCAAGTGAGAAAGGAGTCTCATGCATACTTTAATTAGGTATCTTGCCCCCTCCCCTCCCCTCAGCACAACTCAAAGGAATTACTGTATAAGCATAAGGTACTCTAAGTAAGTTACCGATCCATTGAATAAGCTTACATGCTCAGAAACCAAAGCCAGCCACTGTTGAGAGCTGGAGGGGGGGGAAGGGTAACTGTTTTTTTGTGACTGAGATTCTTCATTGTGTTCTTGCCCCTCCAATATTTAATCCGGTATTTTTCTCTTTGGACGTGTGAATCATTGTTTTGGTATGCGAATTTTCACCAAATAAGAAACCCAATACGCTCTCTCTTTCTCTCTCTGGATGAAGTAAACGTTTAAATAAAAAAGTGCTGCACTTTTGACTCTGTGGCGAACCTCATGCAGAGGAAAGTTACAAGTGGGGGGAAAAAAGAACCAGGATATGTTTGAAGTAACAAAAAAAAAAAATCAGTCACAACATAGAGGAGAAATTCCGAGAAGGGCAACGGTGAAGCGGTGGAGAATACATAATTTTCTGACACTCGCTCTGATCCGGCAACCATTTGTGGCTGTCAAAACGCTACGTGAAATGTTGTGAGCTTATAACTGTCACTTCTTTCGCTTTGCCCCAGAGACTCATTATCAAGACCTGTCTCCAAAATGTCTGGGAATATAGTCAGTATATTACTACTCGTGACCCTTTGTGTGTGTGTGTGTGTGTGTGTGTGTGTGTGTGTGTTTGTGTTTCGGGGTTTCATTGTTTCTGGAGGTTTATTGTAGGAATGAGCCACTTTAGGTGGTAGGTTGGGAAGCAAGGGGGGGGTGTGTGTGTGTGTGTGTGTGTGTGTGTGTGTGTGTGTGTGTGTGTGCAGTGCAGTTTATGGGAGTTAGACTCAGGAAACAGCTGCAGTTTGTGTATCTAGTGTCCGTGCCACACTAAAGCAATTGTTTAAGCTACCTAATGAGATCACTTGGTTTTCTTAATGCCACAACATTCATAAGGTGGCTTAACAAAATGGAATAAAATATTTTCAAACAGATATAAACTGAAACGAGAGTATCTTGTCCGGAATGAGGACATTTGTTTGCTGTATCAGTTCTTGAGTGCTGTTCAAACTAACATAGACAATTATTTTGTCTTTTAAAATATTGCAAAGTTTCAAGTGGATTGTAACGGCGCTGGAGGTAATTCTGCTATCAGCCTGTGCAGAGAATAGCGGAGCTGCGTTGGTTTTGACCGCGTTGGTTTTGAGCGCGTTGGTTTGACTGCGTTGGTTTGACCGCATTGAAATCGTGTTAACTTTGCTTCTTGGAGGCTAAGCTCAGCCTCTCTGAGGCATACTGGTTTTAGGTTTAAGAGGGTAATCCCGTATGGTTACCGCTGTATTCCCCAGTTAAGTATGCGCTGTGTTCCTTTTGCTCTTTCTTGGTGGACCTCTCTGCCTAATCTCACTTAAGCTGATCTATCCTTTTCTAATAGACAGTGATTGATATTGCATTATATATATATATATATATATATAAAAAGCTTAGCTTAGATATAAGTCTTCACCAAATAGACTTCTGGGTGATTGTTTTCCTGATCCCTTGGACAAACTTTTGCGAAAGTGCAAGTGACCTCCGCGGATCACTTGTTAAACTTAATAAGAGAAAATTGTCATGCTTTGTTTAACAGAAAGGGAACGCTGCGCTGGCAATGACTCGCGCGTTCGGACTTATTTTCATTTTAGTTATCCTTTGTAAATGCAGCTGATTGAGGGGATGTTTAAATATACCATTTTTATTTGGTTTCATGCCTGGCAAACCAGTGCTGTATGTAGGTCAGAAGTATTAATATAAGGAAGTAAAGAATTAATTTACTCCCACAATACTCAATCTCGCAAGCAGTTTTTTTAATGGATACCTGTAGCGATAATAAACGCTTACTGATATTTTTCTTTTAGTTATAGATAACTTTTAATGTTATGTTTAATGTTTTACTTAAGTTAGTTTTGGTTTGCAAGTGTCTGGTTTATATATTTGTGAAATAACAAACCATTATCTGTATTGTCTTGTGCCTCTGTGTGTTTTGTCAGAAGATTTAATTTAATTGCTGATAAACTCCCCATCAAAATATTACATCACCATTTTATTGTGCTAGTCAGTTAATACCTGAGAAACTTACTTGAAACCATACCCAGCCCTATATGTGTGAATGATATGGCCACATAACTTGCATTACAATGAAAGTATTGAATTATGACCCAACCTTAAACTAAGATTAGTTTATTTGTTAACTTTCACAAAGCGGGTGGATTGAGTTCCACCTTTTGACCTCAGAAAATATGAGAGAGAGAGAGAGAGAGAGAGAATTTTGTGTCAGACGGATGAAGGTTTTAATCAAGGCGATGTTTTCCTGGGTTAAAAACCCCGGTTGGCTTTCTTTTTCTGCCGGTCGGAGAATGAAAGTTCGACTGAGAGCTGAAATGAAAGCTTTACAACAGGTGTGCCCGGACTGGGTTTGTGGCTGCCAATCACAGTGCCTGCGAGCTGAGATTTCTTATCCCCCCCTTCCTGCTCTAACAGGCTCATGCATGTTTGATTTGACATGCAGTGATGTCACAAGACTCTCAACTGTTCCTGCCCTAAGTTTAGGGAGTTTTGATCCATGAACGAGACCCAACTGCATTGAACATCTTTGGGCCACCAATTAAAACCGATGCATTATATAAATTCATTCAGTCCTTTCTCTCTTACTCTAAATTGATCTGCTTTATATCCTCAGATGCGTCTTACCAGATTTATTTATGGAATTTATTACTGTAGACAAATAGGGCTAATGAAACTAGCATCCTAGCCCCCTTTTCCTCGATTAAAACAAACTGAATGACTGCAGTGTTTCCCCCAGGAAAATGTGCAGGCGTGGAGGTGAGTCGGTGGTCCGGGGCAGTTGATGTAGGGGTAAATCGTGCGATATATCCCCACGTCGTTGTCTGCCTTTTCTCTGGCGAGCTCATCCCGGAGACGTGAGCAAACATCGAGAGGTTACGATTACGGCTGAAGAGCAGCTTTAGATTTGTGCAGGTTTATTGGGACCACGCAGCTGTCAGGCAAGGCTCTTGCTTATGAGAGAAAGCCTTCGACTAAGCTAGTGTAACCTCACCGTGCAATACTATGAATGTGTGTGTGTTTGTGTAGTGCAAAGAAGCTTGTGAATCACGTGAAGCTTGTGGCCTGCGACCGGCTACTTATTTTAGCCTTTATTCCTTGTGGCGTTGGGGGCGTCTTATCAACCACTGAGATGCGGACGTGATTCAACCTGAGTTATTCAACGTTCAACCATGTTATGTAACGGAGAGCGAGACGCTGAACCGGTGGTTCTGGTACCGATGTGCTCGAGTCTCAAGATCTGTGGGTCCACGCTGCTCCTCGGTTAAGAGCTGGGCGATTTCCTCACCTCGGGAGATTGATGGAGGAGATTCTCTGGAAGTGGTGGAATTACATTGAACATTGCCTGGAGGGATTCATATTTCATTGTTCTCTGACAAGGCAAATTAACTGGGATTTACTAATATACATGGGATATATTTAAACCCCACCCACAATGAAGGGGGGGAAAAGAACCGCGTATAATTTGTTTCCCAAGCAACATCAGGCCCCCCCACAGGCGAAAGTACAACATATAAATGAATTGTTCCAGTTTTGTGTGGGGTGTTATTTAAGTATACACAGACGGAGGATCCCCAATTATAGTTAATAAACCACATGATACTTTGCATTATTTTTTGATAGCAATTTGTTTTCTTGCTTCACGCTAACATAAAACATTTTCACCAGTGCGTAGAAAGATGGTTGGCAGCTTCGGGTACCACTCCCTATGCGAGCGTTGTACCAGTCACCCTGTATACATTGTCTGTCCCTGTCCCTGTCCCTGTCCCTGTCCTTGTGCCGTGGGCACGTCTCCTAATCTCCAGTATTTGGAATCAGACCCTTTACAGTGGGTTAATCCTGATATGAGACGCTGGCTAGTTCTTATTTTTCTCCTTATTAGGATGCATCCTGGGAAAAGGGGGAATTCAGGAAACCGTTGCCCGGTTGTTTTGTTTTTTTTGCATGGAGGCAGCAGGCCTTTTAGCACATTTAGCCGATTGACACATGTCACAGTAATGGAACACCTAGAAAACAGAATCCTCGACCATGGTGCTCATTAACCACAACAACTGGGAAATGACACTAATGACGCGTGGATGCGACTCTGGCTCTGATTAAAGTATTCAAGCTCATTTTCATTTCGGTTAAAGAAGACCCAGTGTATTTCCTGCTCTTCAGATAGCGTGTGTCATCGCCTCTTATTGTGGTTCATTGGAATACTGTAACCGCTGAGCTCCTTATTTGATAGGTAATTTAGCATCTTCAAATTGCATTTATTGTACCGTGCAGTGTGTGGTGGAGTTTTCTGATGAGCGAAAGCAAGTTAATAATGAACGCAGTTCCCTTCTCGTTGAAATGGTTTTCATTGAGAACTCTCCAGTTTTCGTAATCCTGATTGAAGTAGTGGGGCGGTGATCATTCCGGATAATCTGAAGTGTGGAATTACAAGTTGTGCATTTGAAATGGACAAAAAAAAAAGTGACCATGACCACAACCGCTGACCAAAAATCAGCACGCTGTGTGCTCTAGCATAAATGAAAGCTTTGTAAATGGTGTTTGTGGTTCATACACACCTTCCTCCCACCTCCCTGCAGTAGTCTCGCCGTGTTAGAATTCCACAGAAGGCAAGTTGTGACTGTACGCTTGGCTTTTCCACAACTGCGCCAATGTGGGTATGTTGACTTGCACCCGGACAAACGCACGCACGCACACACACACACGCAACGGGACACACACACACACACACACACCGGGACACACACAGCCTGACACGCACCTCCACCTCTGTAAGATCCCGGGCAGAGTCTCCTTGTCCCATCAGGAACCCGTGGCTTACGAAACGCCGAAGCCGGATGCTATTTTTGACCGTCTGTTATAAAACAAGGGCGTGTGTGAGTCAGTTGCTTCGCGGCGCTGCCGCTCACCGGGCACTGGCGTTCCTCAGCGGGCAGGCCCGAGAGACTCCCGCATCCTCATCCACAGCCTGAGCCCGCGGTCGTCCCAGTTACCGTTCTCACCACTCACCACATTTACTGATGGCAAACCAAGACCCACCTCCGAAAAAACCAGCAAGTAAAAGTGATCCTCGGGAAAAGTTTTGGGATGTGTTGAAACGTGTACGCTCGGGCTACTGAAGTAAATTCGGCGATCTCTCTTCCCCTCCGCTTTCCGCTTGAATGTGTGGCGGGAATGTGAGGGATCGAAACGGTAACGGCCGGCCACTGCGGATCTCTCTTTGACCATCCTCGCCATTCATGTCACCATTCAACGGGCGGCATTTGATGTCTGGCCTCATGGACGCTCGATTTTAGGAATCTTATTACGCGGTGAAATCTTTTGCGTCCCTCTTTTTTATTTCGAGCTATATTTGACATTCTCGTTAATATGCTTTGACGCGCTCTCGGTGTGACGTCGGTTGTCGCAGTTTAAGGTGTAGCCAGACGTTGATTCCTCAACTTCGATGTTGGGTGTTGCTGTTAGCTACAACCAGAATTCAGCTATGAATTCAGAATTTTTTTCTAGTGCAGGTAAATGGCGCTGTGGAGATCCCGCCACTTTAATTGGCTGCACTGGGGCAATGGTGTTTGGCTTCATTCTATTGACGAATGCTAATTGTGACGAGTAAATTGGAAAAGTGTCTGTTGAGCTTGGCCCATTGTGTGTCTTCTGGTCAAAGCAGAAGGGCGTCCGAGATCACGTGAGAGGTAATTATATTTGTGTTGGTGCTCCTTTCAATCTGTCACAGTAAATCCGTTTGACTTGTCACTTTGGAAACCATTACGCGGGATTAAAACATTGTTACTGGCTTCAAGGAAAAAGCCAAACTTTTTTTGGCGCTGTGATAATTTTGTTTGTCTCTGACAATGACTGCTATGAAGATGTCGTCTTCCACATTGTTCAGGTCTTCGTTAACGTTAATCAGAAGTGAAAGGTAGCTTGCGTGCGTGTGTGCGTGCGTGCGTGTGTGTGTGAAGTTTTCGAGGGGTAGGCCTAGATCTTTTGTGTGAATCCAGCAGAGCTTCAGAGAAATGGGCAGCTTTTTTGAGTTCTTTATGAAATGGTATTATTTTATTTGCTGCTGATTGTGTGGATTTGTTGTTATTATTATTATTATTATTATTATTATTACTATTATTATTATTGGTATTATAATAGGATTAAAGGTTGATGGTGCGTATATATTTAAACCCCCAGTATCAGTATTTTTATTGAACTTTTCTTCTGTCTGAGGATGGACTAAAGGGACGGATTCCAATATAACCCCATGGAAAATTTATACTTGAGATAACTGTAGGCTAAATGTCAAGTTCCATTCTCTCTTGAAATGTATTCAAATGTGATTCTTTCCACCCAATATTTGTGTACCCAGACAAACGTATGCTAATATCTCAAGGGTTGTAATATTCTTTTTTTTTTCTGTCAACACCGATGAATGTCTAATTGCTTCCCACTTGACGCGTCACTTCACAGCACTGATCCTAGGTAGACAGACAAATGGCAAAATACATAGTGGATTTAAGACCACTTTTGAAATGACTGATTTTTGATTATTTTGTTTTAGTACCCAAACCGGCGTTATGTTTAACACAGTTTATTAAAGGGTAAAATTGATTATAAGTACAATTTAGACAGTTAATCACAGATCCCGATAATCCTGGTTTTAAAGAAATAAAGGAGAATATTTGAAACGGTTTTTGAAAGGCAAACGTGCTTCAGTTTGTATGGGGTGGTGTCGGGGATTCGTTCCAATTTTCTGAGGCGTGGGAGCTGAACAAAAATGTGTCATTGCGAAACGTGCCGCGATGTGGAGCGTAAACTGACTATCTGAGGTGCCGGTTAATGAGACACCAAGGCAAAACATTTAAACAGTTAACCAAGACAAACACAAGTGTAACGACCTCACCCACTCGTTTGCACAATTACGACTAAACTCTCAACCCCTTTTTTTTACGACAAAACTCCCAGCGATGTTGTAAGCGACACTCTCCTGCTCTTCAAAAGTAGTCACTGGTAATGCATCATTTTTTCACAGCATTTCAGGTTTTTTCCTGCGTGCAATAAAATAAGGTTAGCTGTCTTCTGAAGTCATGAAAGGACATATTAGTTCTATAATGCATGAAATAAACATTCCGGAATTTCAAGAGCCACGGAGCTAATCACTGTGTTCGGTGACTATTTGACACGATTCATTAAGGGCCATTCAATAATCAGGAAGTAGAATGGGCCCTCTGTCTGGCCGATGTAGCCACAGCTGCGTAAAGCAGATAAACGTGACAGTTTGGGCTGATTTTATCAGCTGTGCAAGGCTCTGACCCATGGGGGGGGGGGGGGGTGCATTCGGGTGCTTTATTCAATGGAAATGCCAAGCAGTAGACTTCAAATAAATGAATAAAGCAAGAAAGGCGTCTGTAAATTTGTTGAACCGCTCGGTTCATGTACAGCTCTGCAACAACGGGGAGGTATGGTAAGGAGAAATGCCTGTTGCCTCCTACAGCATACGTCAATGTTACCGCTTTACGCGCTGACCGTCAGTGGAACACGTTTCTCTCATATTTTACAAGATTTCATCTCCTTCGCTTGGTCACTTGGTAATGGGATACGTTTAACCATACAATAATAAGGTATGTGTCTGAGTGTGTTTTTGTTTTCCCCACCCCTGTCATCCTATACGTTTGTGTTTCTAGTTGCAGCTTTCCGGGGGAGTAATTATTGCTAGCCGTCTTATCCTGGAGAAAGACATCAATTCCGAAAGAGTCATTTCGGTTTCTCATATTCTGAGAACTGTAGATCATTCTGAGCGGCGGTTATAACAAACGGCCGAGTTTGAGCAGTCCATTTGTTTACTTTACGCCTACGAGATAACATATTCGTCCACCGAACGCTAGTTTGGCCAATCCCACGGCTCTCTTAGGCGTTGGGAGTACGCGATTGATTATTTCCTACCTGTGTTGAAGGGGATTTGGTGAAGTGTGGAATCCTCGCGAGGATGAAACGTGAGCAACTCTGCACATAACCAAATCAATAGCGTTGTTTCCTCGGTAAGCTCTCAGACTGATGCGTTGTTAATATTGGTAAAGCATTAGCTGTCAGTTTACAGACGCGGGGGGAAATTTGAAGCTGCCAGTCCAGGATGAATGTTCAAGCAAAGGGGGAATACCGTCTCCCGGGAACCGATGCCTCTTATGTCAAAGCCTAAATCTATATCAGTGTATGGACCATTTCCTGGCTCTCGTTTTGAGCTTGTGTCTCTATCATCGTGTTTTAGACTGAACCAACGTGGCCTTGTTTAGTTGTCTGTTTGAAAGCATTTTGTGTTGGTCTTTGGTTGCCTTTCAGCCATGGGGACCTCTGCGGCACATGACTTGACTTTGTTCAAGTGCCAGGAGATATTCTTGTTCCTAGTTAGTACCATATCTTGTATTTTAAGGGGAGAATGTACTTATAATTATGCCAGCGTTTGTGTGGCTGATTTGAACACTTTTCACTGTAAATAGTATCAAAGATGTATGGCGTGATATGTGCTACAGTGTGCTAATATTATAGCGCTATAGATGCGCCACTAAAATCGTAGCGTTAATTGCATTGTTGCAGCAATTCTTTTTAAAAGCATCACCGTAGATCATTATTATCCTCTTCCATCGATTGGAATGGCTGTAACAGGAAATGATAATCTGTGTTGCTTTGCAATTTGTTACACCAAATTTCTGTAATTGGGACTTTAACTTTTGACCAATTAAAAAGAAAGAAATGTCAGAGGCTAATGTGACGCTTGTGTTGTGATTGGTTGTGGTGTTGCTATGACTGAATGGCATGTTTGTCTTAAAAATGTCTATAGGGTACCTCCCTTGATAGCCAGGGTCATCATTGTGGCTTGCAGCGTGCCAATCAAAGCATCTCGGGAAGTTGAGTGCTAAGAGGCAGCAATCCATTTGCAAACTAAGTTAATGTCAAAAGCTATTTACTTTATTAGTTATAGTGAAGTACACACAGTATGAAGGGGAATTAATCAATTTGCTAATAACCCTGTTGTTTTATTGTTGCATGGGGAAGGTTAGAGTAGAAACTGTTCCTCAAAACCTACACAACAGAAATGCAATTTAGATTTGCCCTCTCGTTTCCTTGTTATTAAAATTAATGTCTCAGGCTATCTTAGCTAAGTAATTTAGCGAGCCATGTTACATTTGTCTGAACTTTTCATTTACTAAACATGATTAATTCTGTTCCGAAATGGGGGTGGGGGGAAGAGTTGACAATTTAACTGTGAATTAAATTACATAAATCCCTCAGTGGACAAGTGGCAAAAATGGAATTTCCATAATAAATATTTAGTGTTAGAAATACAGGTACTAAATATTTTGTATGTTGGAACAGTAGCCCGTTTTTGATAGCTAGATTTACTATTGCTGTATGTATCTCCTTTGATATCTCAAAGGACAGATAAAGAAGTCAGTCCTGTCCTGTCGTGTTTATCTGATGCAGTGATGACTGACATATGAGTCTACATGCTCCCCAAATTGACAGCAGGATTTAGGGAACATAAAAACAATGTTGTCAGAGATAAATATGCAAATCTGAATTAATTAATGGTTAAAAATGCCCACGCCCCACGTCATGAATGAGAAAGACATTTTTCAGAAACACTTTCAAAATAGATGGTCCGCTATCGTTCCGGTTAAATTCCACTGGCTCCGAACTACATTTATTTAATCAATTTAGCAGATTTAGGCTAGTTGTGACAACAGTGTTAATTTCTTAATCAGACTCCCTTTAGATTTTTCAAATCGCTTTTGATTACATAGAGTACATTGAAGGTGCGAGATGTTTTGTTTAGTTCTGTGAAGAAATGTCCGGTGTGACCCCTGTTCACACTTTATCTGGCTTTGTGAGCCTGAGTGAATCAAACAGCAAACTATCCTAACCGATTTCTGACTGACTGACTAACTTTATGTCTGATGTTAATGTAAAGTATCATTCCTACTCCTAAGATTCAGTTTTTTAAGATCCTGTTCCAAACATTATCAGTGGTTTTGACTTCCCACTCTTTTGATGGTCACACTCTGCTGTAAATATAATATACCAAATTTTTCTAATAATCCTATCCTCACGGGAGGGTGAGGATGTCGTAAGATTGGTCTCCCCTGACCCAGTCCCCCCTCTTTTGCACGGTACAGTCTTCACGGCCTGCACATGAGGTTCAGTTGGAACAATTGGACGAGAGGTACTGCCCTGACCCTCTGACAATTATGTGCCGAATCTTCACTGTCTCGGTCAAAATCGGCAAATAACATCTGGATTGTAATCTGCGAAATCCGGCTCATGGCGCTCAGTCTGCTCTTGGGCGAGTGCCTGTATCGACTGAGCCACCTTTTCTCAAAAAATTCTCTAAAACAGTCTGTCATGTTTGAATGTATGTGTCATTTCTTTCCTGTCAACTGTTGAACCGGATTTATCCAAGCCTAGCCTGTCTCCGCCCAATAGGATGACAACAACAACTGTAGCCTGGTGGATAGGCCAATGGGTTTTAAGTTAAAAAATGCCAGTCAATATTCATTACATACGTTTTTTTTTTCTTTTCTTTTTCTTACTGCTGCAAAACTGTTGTCACGCTGTGAGAAATGCACGTGTTAACTTTTTTTTTCAAAGGCTGAGAATCAATTTGTTGCT
This sequence comes from Hiodon alosoides, assembly GCA_025775065.1. Lineage (NCBI taxonomy): Eukaryota > Metazoa > Chordata > Actinopteri > Hiodontiformes > Hiodontidae > Hiodon > Hiodon alosoides. The sequence goes on along the minus strand of JAOYSI010000011.1, from coordinate 1,294,241 downwards.
TTTGAAATTATTTACTATGGGGAAGATCTCGCTGATTTACATTTCCCCCTGCTTAGTAGCCTGCTTCTGGAACCAATTATGTACAATAAGTGGGGTAAGGCTGTAGTATATTTGAAGTTACAGTAGCCATGTCAAACAGTAGGGAGGATTTTCAAATCAATTTATTGTTAAAGACGAATAAATATGTTGCTGCCTGTTGCTGTAGTTCAAGCCGCAGTCATGGTGTGTGTGTGTATGAGGATTGTTAGTTAGAAACGTCAGCAT
>JAOYSI010000011.1:1266580-1293877 GCA_025775065.1 Hiodon alosoides | reverse complement strand
GGGGGGGGGCCCTCGGCACCGAGCGCATCCACGCCGCCTTCCCTTTTTTCCACTTTAGAAAAGGAAGCGCAGCCTTTTGTAGTTGGCATGCCGCTAAAGATGCACTGCAGATGAAAAGCAGATGATTTGATCAAACGCTTTCTGGCAGGCGCTTTAACCCGAGCAGTGTGCCTGCTGGATTTCGGTGGGAAAGAGCGAACCCTTGTGGCGAAGAGCGGAAGTGACACCAGCTTTTTCCCTCACTGCGACTTTCTTTGGCGTTCGAGCACTCAGTGTTGGGCCTGTATTGCTTAGACAAAACAATAGGCCCTGAAAGAGCAGAACTGCTGAAAACACCCACATAGTTGCTCATGAGTATGACAAAATACACCAGCTTTGATTTCTAAAGGATTTTTCTTTTTGTCTGTGTTGGTGCATATATTTAATTTTTTTTTTTTTTTACATCGTATATATTTTATTATGTTATGCATCTCGTTACATTTCATACTTTTACTTCATTTATTGAGTGCCCAAATTTTGTGATGGATTCATGCTCTGAAAGTCATTATGTATTAAAAGCAATAAGAAATTCTATATAAATTACAAAGTAAAATATGAGGTTTTTTTTCTCCCACCCCCCACCCCCCAGATTTAGTTAACAGCACTGTGTGGAGCCCCACAGAGAGAGCCTGTGACATTTTCCCTGGCCATGAAGCTAGACTGCAGGGTCCGGTTTGCCGGAGCGGCCCCTCACTAACCCCTCCCCTTTCTCTTCAGCGCTGCTGTCGTCCTGGTGCGAGGAACTGGGACGCCTCCTCCTACTCCGTCACCAGAAGAACCGGCAGAACGAGCCCCCAGGGAAACTGCCCATGCAACCGCCCTTGAACTCCATGAAGGCCACCCTCTCGCACGGGTCAGTGCCCAGGCTAGAAGAATCTGAGGGAGCAGCGTCTAACCAAGTCTGTGTGTCTGTTTTAGCGACGTGCTGCGGAGGCTGTCTTACAGGTTTCACACAGTGGTTTTTTAGCAGCATTGCTTTCTAAGTGGTTTAGCCACTAGCTTTGTAACCAGAAGGTTGCTAGTTCAAATCTCTTATCTGCTGTAACGACAAGCAAGAAACTTAAATCGCTTCAGCATCCAGCTGTATGAACAGAAATGAATGGAAGTGTGAAATTCTAAAATGTGACTTAGCTGCAAAAGGGCGTCACCTAATGACAAAATAATAAGGTAAACCCAACATATTAATCACAACGTGGAATCACAACTCTTTCCAGCTTATTACTCATATTCCTGTCAAATATTGCAGAACAAACATTTTACTGAACTGCATAGAAGGAGAAAAAAGATTTTACAATTTTACTTATTAAATTAGTTTTTATCAGCTTTTATAAGAAAATCTATTTACTGAAGGATTATATAAAATTCTTTGCCAGATAAAAAAAAACAGCTACTTTAGAATATTTCACTATGCCTTTTTAGCTGCCATTACTTGTTTTGGGTTTTTTTAAATTGTTTTTTTGGTTTCACATTCTTTCATTTCAGTGTAGTCTGAATTATTTTAGGAATGAGCGTGATTTTGTCAGTGAAACTCGAGGGAGAAATCCCACAGGAGAGACTCTTTAAAGTCATGTTCTGTGAAAATCCGTTCCCACTCTGCACCAGACCCAGAGGCCAGGTTGTTCAGGGTTATACCTCCACATGTGAGAAAATAAACCTATTCCATTCAGCCAGAATGGTAAACAAGGCATTCTTCAGAAAGCAAATAAACATCCTTCCAGACAGAATCATTACAAATGCTGGGTTCTAGCTCAGGCCATTTATTTGATTTATGGTGCTGTTTTTTTATATTTATTTTTTCCTTCTTCCCTCTGTTAAAGCGCAGCTATGAAGGCATGAAGACGAAATTTGGCTTGGCTTCACTTTGTTTTAAGTACAGAGTTTGTACGCTGTACTGGATCTTGTTCTATTCCGGTCAGAAATGCAATGTATTTTATAGGAGACGTATGAAGTTAGAATAGAAAAATGTAGATTTTTACTGCTGAATTTCCCGACAAGGTAACGAATGATGGGTGTAACCAAGCAGAGCTATGTCCTGCTGTGCTCCTGCATATAGTTTTGAATCAATCACCCACGTTAATAGTGCTGCTGGAGTCAAATTAACTGCCACACCTTAAGATAATCAATGTGAAAGTGAAGAACCAGACCATATGGGTTTGGTTACTTACCGGATTAGCTAGCGACCAGCGTCCGGTCTTATCTGGTCTAAACGGAAAAGAAACGTCTTGAACAGCTGCCAAGTGGCGGATTTCATCTGCTATGACGTTTAAATAACCGTATTAATGGGGATCTACAAAGTCAACGCATCTATGTAAGTGCTTGTTCTCCTTCCTGCAGTGATGGGTCCTTTCCCTACGATTCTGTTCCTTGGCAACAAAACACCAACCAGCCACCGGGTTCCTTGTCAGTGGTGACCACAGTCTGGGGTGTAACCAACACGTCACAGAGTCAGGTGAGAGCCACGCCTCCCCTCCGCTTTCGTCCGCGTTAGGCCATCCTCGCGGCGCGACGTCTATCATATGACCGTCGGGCCAGAGTTCGGAGACGATTGTACAGCGAGCCGTCCTGATAGCGGTTTATCCTGCTGGATTTCGTAAGCAGGTACTGGGCAACCCGATGGCGAACGCGAACAACCCCATGAATCCAGGCGGCAACCCCATGGCGTCCGGCATGTCTGGGAACAACCCTGGGATCAACTCCCCACAGTTCCCCGGCCAGCAGCAGCAGTTCTCCAAGGGGAGCTCCAGCCAGCCCTACATGCAACAGAGCATGTACGGGCGGCCCAGTTACCCAGGAGGCGGGGGCTTCGGTGGGAGGTGAGTCCTGTTAGAGGAGGGGGGAGCTCGCTGACGGCCTGTCTGTGAGACTGAGCGGAAGCCTACAGGCGTGGGTAGACTGGCTCCACAAAGGGAACTGTCCTATTTTGTCCTTTTTTTTTGCTGGGGATTAATGGAACGTAGTTTCCATTTAATAGATTTGTCTTCAAACCCCAAATTAGTGAATTATGGTTTGTATTAGGTTTAGAAATGGCTTTCAGGCGTATTGATTTTCAGTAGTCTGTAAAGCAGTCGCCCACCACTGAGATCCTGAGAATGATTTGTGAAGAATCAATCTTTTGTTAAATAAAAAAATAAATACAGAGGTTACATTACTGGCCTCCCCCCAATGTTTTAGTTACCCCGGAGGTCCCAATCCCCCTGGCGGCATGGGCATGCCCCCTCACTCCAGGCCCCCTGCGGACTTTACCCAGCCTGCTGCAGCGGCGGCGGCGGCCGCGGTCGCAGCCGCTGCTGCCACGGCGACCGCCACGGCCACCGCGACGGTGGCTGCACTGCAGGAGAACAAGGACATGAACCAATACGGACCGGTAGGAACCATCTCCACTGATGTCACAGCTATTGCAAAGTTACCACGTTGGCATGAGATGTAGTGTAATTGAGTGGGCGCGGTCGTTTTGGCCCGTTAATGTGGCTCCCTGCAGGGAAGACGTACCGCCCACAACGCACCGCGCTAGCGCTAACTCCACCCGCTTTTCTCTTACAGATGTGTTCCTCTTTCCAGATGGGACCAACCCAGGCCTACAACAACCAGTTCATGAATCAGCCTGGCCCACGCGGGCCCCCCTCCATGCCTGGCAACATGAACCCCGCCGGCATGGGCGGAGGTATGAACGCTCCCAACATGAGCGGGCCTCCCATGAGCATGAACCAGCCCAGGGCTCCAGGGATGAGCCCTTTTGGGAACCACGGTCAGAGGATGCCCCAGCAGGGCTACACGGGACCTCGGCCCCAGTCCATGCAGATGCAGGGCATGAAGAGGCCTTACCCTGGTGAGGTAAGTGGAGCCACTGCACGGTTGTTTGGAGCAGAAACTGTGGATCAACCACAGGAGATCAACTTGCAGTATTTAAAAAATCGGCCCTGAGCTTACAGCGAGAACCTACAATGAGATGCGTTTGTCTACTATTGGCATGTAGTTCTCAAGGTGGTGCTGGAGCTTTGTTCTCTCTGATCCCATTAGCCTACCTACGGAGGGCAACAGTATGGACCAAACGGCCAGTTTCCCAGCCAGCAAGGGCAGTACCCCACGCCCAACCCGCCCAGGCCGCTGCCGTCGCCCAACTACCCGGGGCAGAGAATGCAAAGCCAGCCAAGCTCAGGGCAGTACCCGCCCCCCAGCGTGGCCATGAACCAGTATTACAAGGTGGGTCAACTTTTAAAAAAAAAAACCCATTGACCTACAGCAGTATGCAGGAGGGAATCCTCATTGTTGGTCTTCTAAGGAATTTGTATCATTTTTGCTGGTCTTTTTTTTTTGTTTCCAGCAAGAGTTCAACGGTCAGAGCAACAACTTCTCCGGGAGCGGATATTCCTACAGCCAAGGCAATATGAACGGGGTAAGCGTTTATCTGCAGCAGCAGTCGAGCTAATCTGCGGACATTTGGTATCATGGCACGTATGGGGTATTCTCGCATAGCCTAAACCTCTGGGTTTTTTTTTCCTGATGTCATTACACTTGTTATGTTTCTTTTCTTCCCTGCAGCCCCCACGGCCGGTGGGAAACTACCCACACTCCCCGGTGCCGGGAAACCCCACACCGCCCATGACCCCCGGGAGCAGTATTCCGCCCTACCTGTCGCCTAACCAGGACGTCAAGCCGCCGTTCCCTCCAGAAATCAAACCAAATATCTCCGCTCTCCCACCCCCAAGTAAGTAGTGCCGTGTCGGGGGGAATGATTGGCCGGATATGCTACGCAGGAAGTTCAGCAGGTTTGTCATGCGCACGCACGCGCACGGGCTCACGCTAGAACAGATCCCTTGGTGCGCGCTTCAGTCGTGTTTTACATGGAAATATCTTTGAATGAATGAATCTCATGTTAACAGTTCAAAGAATAGGCAGCCTCGTAACTCTTAGATTAAAATTTTACATTTCAGTCATTTAGCAGATGCTCTTCCTCTACTTGGCTTTTAACACTGCGCTGACACACAGTTTACAGAAATTAAAACACATTGTAAAATTTAATCAATAATTACCTGGCAAAAAACGGCCTCATGGCTCTTGCGATTTTTCCAAAGGTAGACTAAAATGGAGAGAAAAATCACTTAACTGTGAAATTTAAGCCAGTTAAGCAGTCCATGCTCTTGCTCTCTATTATGAAAAAATATATTGGTAAAAAATTATTTGTGACACACGAAACCCCATTGATAAATTACACTGAAAACAATACTGTCGAATTAATACCATGTTTAAAAATTGCAATTGCTAGAGTGCTTTAGAACTCTCAGCTTACAGCTGACACAGCGCTCACAGTCTGAGGTAATTCTACGATAAAAAACCGCCACATCTGTCCACCACAAGCAGGAGTAGCCAATAGTAGTTTTGCGGTACTGTACGTGACAGGTGGTAATCAAAACAAAAAGATCACAGGCTATTTCTGCGCTGGTAAGTGGAATCACCTAATAGCCAACCTCACTGAACCTGTCCTCCTTAAGTGCAAACCCACTTTTTGAAAGTCAACCAATCATCTGCCCCTTCCTCCCCAGCCCCAGCCAACCCCAACGAGGAGCTGCGACTAACCTTCCCAGTGAGGGACGGCGTGGTGTTAGAGCCCTTCCGTCTGGAGCACAACCTGGCCGTCAGCAACCACGTCTTCCACCTGCGCCCGTCTGTGCACCAGACCCTCATGTGGAGGTGGGCAGGCCGGTCGCACCCTGGGCCCGGTTCTCCAGTACCGTCGCTCACCCACCCCACGCACACACGTGCACATACTCCTACCGCATCCCAGCCGATGGTTCTGGGAGTTGAAAGATGGACATGGCTTAGTCTATGGGAGTATCTGGCCTGAAAGGAAACCCTTGATAGTTTGCACAATAGAGTATTTACACTAAGTACAATTGGGTCAGTCCAGAGGCAGAGACCGCACCAAACTATTTGGATTCAAGTGTGGACGCTATTTTAGAACACCGTCCGAGCCATGGCCATTTTGGTTGTACATTTAAGTGTAACATAATTTCTGAAACTACTCTAGTGACTTTAACTTTAGCTCTGGCTAGCAAAACATTTATTCACAGATTGATTTCCACTTATCTTTTTTCATTATTAAATCATACTTAAAAGCCAGCTAGCTATCTTTTCACTTCTAGCTAGCTAGTGTTGGTTAAGGTAGATTTGTATATTTAAATAGCATAATATTTATATGTTGAACCTGTATTCAATTCAGATTCAATTGCTACCTAGTTTTTTAGTTTTATGCATTAGTTTGATTAATCTTAATAGTTGAATACCTGCTATTTGACACACAGATCGGATTTGGAACTGCAGTTTAAGTGCTACCACCATGAAGATCGGCAGATGAATACAAACTGGCCGGCATCGGTGCAAGTCAGTGTGAATGCCACGCCGCTCACCATCGAGAGGGGCGACAACAAGACCTCCCACAAACCCCTGCACCTGAAGCACGTGTGTCAGCCAGGCAGGAACACCATTCAGATCACCGTCACAGCCTGTTGCTGTGTGAGTACCGCTCTCCCAAACTAGTTACCCCTCGAAACTAAATGGCAGTCAAGCTTGATCCGTAGTCCTGAGATTGGAAGCGAATATCAGTGTTATGAATGCCTCTTGCACGCCATTATGTCGTCATCCAAAGATGCTTCCTGACACGCAGCTATGTCTCTCTGTCGCCCCCTGCAGTCGCACTTGTTTGTCCTCCAGCTGGTCCACAGGCCCTCTGTGCGGTCTGTTCTCCAGGGCCTGCTGAAAAAGAGGCTGCTTCCAGCCGAACACTGCATCACCAAAGGTGCGGACGCTTCCCCAACACTTGTCCAAGTCCAGTGGTCTCGCTGCCTCAGTCAACCCAACAGAAGCCTTAACCCGGAGGAGTTTTTGGTTTGATTGTTGTTGTTCTTGTTTTTTTAAACATCCCGCAGTTAAGAGGAACTTCAGCAGCGTGGCTGCGTCCTCCGGAAACGCCACGCTAAATGGGGAAGACGGGGTGGAGCAGACGGCCATCAAGGTGTCCCTGAAGTGTCCAATCACCTTCCGGCGGATCCAGCTTCCGGCAAGAGGCCACGACTGTAAACACGTACAGGCAAGTGCTGCCCCACAGACCCAGCGACCTCTGACCTCTGGCCGCCACTCGTGGACACTCTCTAGCATAGGTTTAGCGCCCTCTTGGCATCTGCTGTGTTACTGATCTGCACTGATCTCCACTTTCACAGTGTTTCGATTTGGAATCCTATTTGCAATTGAACTGTGAACGAGGAACGTGGCGATGTCCAGTCTGCAAGTAAGTGAACATTCTTTAAATCCTAATACACAATGCACTCCTTAAAATCAAAACGAATGGATTGTTAAAAATATATGTTTTTAAAACCCTGATAGACTTTTTACTGATTGTAACGTCCCCACTACATTCCTAACAGCAGTGTTCTACAGTTTTTACAACTTTTTTTTTTTTACTTTCACCGTCCTTCTTAGTAAAACAGCATTGTTAGAGGGTCTGGAAGTTGACCAGTACATGTGGGGCATACTGAACGCCATCCAAAAGTAAGTTTCCTTGAGAATCCTTCTCATAACTGACTGTTTCCCTAACCTCTCTCTCAACATACTTAACAACGAAATAGTGGTTTGTTGTTCTCGCTCTACACTGTTCTTCATAAATCCTTCATTTCTTTTTAAATACCAAAGTGTTGATTTAGTTAGTTATAATTGTTTTTTCTTTTCTTTTCTTCTCAGTTCTGAGTTTGAGGAGGTCACCATCGATCCGACATGTAGTTGGAGGCCGGTCGCTATAAAATCGGACATTCACATTAAGGAAGACCCAGATGGACCACTGGCTAAGAGGTTTAAGACCATGAGTCCTAGCCAGATGATAATGCCAAACGTCATGGAGATGATTGCCCAACTTGGTCCTGGTCCATCCCCATATCCGTCGTTACCGCCGCCCCCCGGGGGGCACAACAGTGAATATGGCAGCCAAGGTACCGACCAGTAGCTAGTCTGGCTTCAGTTTTGGAACCCCTCCCCACTCCATGAAAACAACTCCTAAAGTTCTCTTTTTCTTCTTTTTGCCTCATTTCTGCGTTCTGCATCTGTATTCACGCTCTTGGCTTTGCGATGCAGCGGGAGCGGGTTGTTTTTTCATAGCGGGCTTTGTTTTGTTGTGGTAGGCAACAGTTACCCGGGGCACGGAAACTTTGACTTCCCTCACGGTAACCCCAGTGCTACCTCCATGAATGACTTCATGCATGGACCCCAGCTGTCCCACCCGCCGGACATGCCCAACAGCCTCATGAACCCGGACAAGTCGCTCAGTCACAGCATGCCTGACGCAGTAAGTGACCTCAGCCCAGTCACGGGGCGGAGCGCGTCCCGCCGCAAACGGGCGCGCGGTGCTCCGGCTTCGGAAAACGCGCTGGCTCGGTCGCACCGTTGCGCCGCCCGAAAAATTCTCGGTATTTACAAAAAAAAATAAAAATAAATCTAAGAATGACTTATACCAAGGCTGACCCCCTTAACATGACCCTTTTAACTTTCTCTTCATGGTTTACATGAGCCAGAGTTTTGTGTTGTTTCGCGTGCAAAGGTCCACTAAAATGGATCAAAACATACTATTTATGGACCATTAAAAGTAAATTCCTAAACAGACTCATTTGTTTGCGTAATCCTGGGAATGGATCCTGGAAAGAAATAGGCATGTTTGCCTCCTCTGGTACAACGCTTTTGAGAATGGATTTGATTATAGCCTGTCTCTGCCAAAGATAAACAGTTTGTGCCACCACTGAGAAATCACGTTTCCGTAAATCTCAGCACAATGGGCCTTTTTTCTGGGTTTTTTTTTTTTCTCGAGGTGTGTGTTTCTGTTTGGCTGACCTTTGATTGGACGAAGCAGAAGTAACAAAGTCTCTCGGTAATGAGGAGGGACACCATTAAGGCGGGCAGGCAGGCATCTGTCCTCTTCCTCTTGGATTTTGCGGCTGCTGTTGAGTGGTCGTCACACTCTCTCTGTTTGTCTTCTCCCCTGCCTCTCCTCCTCCGCAGATGCCTCACCCCGTCAGCATCGATCAGTCCCATAGCTCCATGCAACAGAGCTTGCACGCGCCGCCTCACCCCAGCAGCCAGTCAGGGCCATTACACCACAGTGGCCCTCCTCAGCCCTCGCGCCAGCCCCCGCCGCCTCCGCACGGCGACCTGACCTTTAACCCCTCCTCCGCCTTAGAAGGTCAGGCGGGTGGGCCCGTAGCCCCCGATATGCCGGAGCCCTCCCTGGATGTAAGTGTGCGATCGCGCCTTCAGCACACCGCCACTAGTTAGGAGCCGGAGTAGGCACACGGTACACCGCTTCCCTCAAACGCAAAGCGCTTCTGCTCTTTGTCGGGGCTAAAGGCGCCGTGTCCGTTTCTGACATGCCTCACACCTTTACCCCGGTCACGGTGAGAACCCGAGGAAGCGCCAGACAACCATATATGTGATTGCTGAGGCCACACGTATTTGTTGACTCATGATCATATATCGGACTTGGGACCATTTATGGCTCTTATTTCAGAAAGTTCGTCAGAATAAAAAATGATGAATGAAAAGCCTCTTAACTCTGTTTTGCATGTGACTGTCGCCCCGGGGAAATAACTCGTGGACTCTGAGCTTTAGCTGTGCTTGGCCTAACATCTCTGTCTTTCTTGCTTCCATCTGTTATGGTCGAAATATGGAGGAATGGCTTTGGGCCCAGCGTGGTGATGGGAACGTGACCGTGTTCTCTCTCTCTCTCTCTCCCCCACAGCTCCTCCCAGAGCTGGCGAACCCAGAGGAGCTGCTGTCCTACCTGGACCCCCCTGACCTCCCGAGCAATAGCAACGATGACCTCCTCTCCCTCTTTGAAAACAACTGAGGCCCCGGAAATTGAGATTGGAGTGAGCTGGAGTCTACCCGAGGCCCAGACAGTCGCTCAGTACTTGACAGACACAACGATGCACTCCGCTTGCTTTTCTTCCTCTCGTCGAGACGTGATTCTCCCTCGTAAATTTGACTGAGAGCTCTTGTTAACGACACGAGTATGACGGTCCCTTCGGCTGCCACCAAGCGATATCTTTGAACATTGAAAACTGTGCAGCTAAATTCAGTTCATTTTTTTTTTTTTATTTCATGCAGCGTTCTTTGTGAACTCTAGGAAAATGGTTGTAGCATTTTTTTTTTTTTTTAAACCCTATTTTATTTTCTTTCAAGGAGAAAACTTAAAAAAAAAAACCAAAAAAAAACTTAAAAAAAAAAAAAAAACCCAAGAAAAAAAATCTGCCCATTCTGGCCAGTGTCCATAACCCCCTTGAACGTCGATATTCCAGATTATGCAACTGTGGCTTCCCCAGATATTTTTTGTCAGTCGAATAATAACACTGCATTCCACTGAGCACCATTTAAAAGCACAAGACATTACAGCAAACCAACAAGGAGAGGAACAAACCCCTCAAAGGGAAAAACACTTCCGATACAATCGAGTGGGTGAAACCCTTTTTCTGTCAACCGTCAAATATTTTTTCTATGTTCCCGATGTAAAGAAAGTCTAAATGTTCAAAGGTTTTCAATAAGCTGAAAAAAGACACACCTTTTTCATATCGATGCAGATAAGGGAAAAAAAATCTATGTCTCTGAATATTTTTTGTTGTTGTTGTTGTTTGTTTGTTATTCTTTGTTTGCCGTTTTTGTAAAAGCGACCCTTTCTTTACTACACCGAATGGAAACAAAAAAAAACACACACAACAAATACAGTCGTCGTCGATGTAGGCCTCTGGGGGGCTATTTTATCTCCTGAAAGTGGAGAAAGGAACTGGCACCTCTCAGTGTCCTACACTTAGCGGAAATGGGCATTTATATCCAAACCAGAGAAATATTGCAGCTTTTTTTTGTACAAGACTGTTACGTAGTAATCCAGTCCCTAGCTTACCAGACGGGAGGGCCTATTCGTTTAAAAAAAGAGAAACAATAAAGTGATAAAGAAATGAAATCCCAAGTAGGTGGAATGTTCCGGCTGCCCTCTCTGTGACTGAGTCACTGTATTGCACCCTTTAGCTCCACCTCTTCTGTGGTTTCCAACCTTGCATGGGCCTTGCGTCGCTCGCGTACCCATTTTGTGACGTCCCGTCTCTCTCTCTCTCTCTCTCTCTCTCTCTCTCTCTCTCTCTCTCTCTCTCTCTCTCCTTGATGAATTATGTACAGTAAGTGGTATAAGAAGTGCATGTGTGCCAATGTGCCCTTGTTTAGTAATATTCCAAGCTAAGAGAGTGTGCTTTTTTTATCAGTTGTTTTAACCACATGCTTGTTTTTGTTTTTGTTTTTTTTGTTTAACAATACTTCTTCTTTGAAGGGATTACTTTGTCATGTTCACAGTATATTGTCAGTTTTGTAATTGTTATTGTTATTTTATTTAATCTCTTTTGTTTTGCTGTGCTGCGGATACTTAACAGTTAAGTAATCATTGGGAAATTGCTTTGTGTCACCAAAGTTTGTGAGGAGCAGATGGGGGAGGTTACTCTTTTATTTCAAAGACCTGGAAAAAAAAAAAATAATAATAATTTATCACTGCTGTAGAAGCATGAGTAAAATATGGTAGCTCCTGGCATTTCTATGTAGATATTTTTAAACACATTTCTGATCTCTAGAAGCAGTGTCGGGACTGTATGAGTTTTTGACGTCCTCTTCCACCTTCACTTCAACAGAAAAGCGCTGTTCAGTATGCAAATGTATTATTTTGAGAGTAAACAGAAAAAGCTATTGTAAATACCTCTGTGAATATTTTAGTATTGTCTTAGATGATATTAATCCTCTTCATGATTGGTTGTCCATTGTTTCCCCCGCCACTTGTCTAGTTACCCCCCCCCCCGTCCCGTCCCGTCCCGTCCCGTCCCACCACCACGGCCACTCCAACCCCTAATGTGAGGTTTCTTCTTTAGTAAAAACAAAACAAACAAAAAAAAAACGCCAAAAAAAACCAACATCCAGATGTTTTTCGCATATGTAGTTTTCCCACTTTTTTTAATGCTTCATTTCCCCATTACAGTAGTAATAGCCAGGAGTGTTTCTCCCCTGAAATCAATCACAGAGGTATGACCATTCTAAATAAATAAGGGGGGGTCATCCTTATTCAAATTTTTATAATGCAATATCCCTTTCGCTAACTCTTTGTGGTTATTAGAGGCTGTCTGGAGGAATTGGGTTGTTCGGACTCTGACTTTAGTCGAGAAGGAATATAGGGGATTGATTTGGACACGGTGTGATCTGAAGATGGCCATCCGTACAGAACCATGGGAACTTCAGAATTGCTAGTTTTCAAGAAGTACAAGTGGCATTTTAAAAATGCCTTACATTAAAATAAATCTATATGATATAATTTTTATTTTTGTTATAGATATGACAGCTTTTGTAAAAGCTAAAGATCATTTAAAATTTGTATCCCAAATATTGTTTTGTTTTTTTGTAAATTATCTTTTATGTTTTTATTTTTTATATATATATAATAATTAAAAAGTAAGGTTAGTGTTTTAATTTGGTTTATCACAATGTAGCTTTGTCTTTAAGACTTGAAATGTCATTTTCAAGTTTTACAAGCTGCCGTCAATCTAATTTAACAGGGGGAAATGTTTATATTAGCTTACTGGTGCTGGTATGGTCCTTGTTGGTGCAAACAAGGAAGAAACAGTTAATCAAACTAAAGTATAAATGAACAGTCTATCGTTTTTTTTTTTTTTAAATGCACTGCCACACAGTTCCTTTTCATTTCTGTAAATAAGTAGACATATTTGAAATAGTTCATAGTTCATATTTTAGTTTGCTCACGATTTATGTAAGAGTCATTATTTTATTTTTATCCCCCCCCCAAATGTATTTAGACCACCCCTGCATAGTGTAGTTGCACAATTATCAACAAAGAAAGTCATCTCTGGGGAAAATACACCGATGAAAATAAGCGCATAGAGGGGCATTCTCCCCACGGCAGTATCAGACCACGCCTGAGCAGCGGCGGGGGCAGGCGGGCGGGCCAAGGGATGTCTGTACATATGTAAATGAGTATAGAGACATGTTAACAGTTAACAGAAAACCAATTCTTGTTCCCCCGGGATTGTGCATTGTTTATTCCGAATTTAAAAAAAAAAAAAACGAAAAAAGCCGGCAACCCCCGTCAGAAGTGACTCACTGCGGAAAGTGACCCTTGTTTGTTAGTGTCTGTGAAATCTCTCAGCGTTTCCTTTTTTTATATATAACGTATATTGACCTCTCTTACGAGGCTAATTGGAGAAGAAAGAAGAAAAAAGAAAAACCAACCACTTTGTTATACCAACATGTAATAATTAGCCTAAGTGTGTTCATCTATCACCTGTGTATTTTTAAGGTGCTACAAAAAAAAAATATTAATGGAGAAAATACCAGGGAATGGTTTGGAGGTATGGGGAAAGAAGTTGTGGGACATGGGGGGGTCCAAAAGATTGTAACCAAATCCATAGTTTGTACAATTTTTGATATCATGATCAAACAAAAAATTTAAAGGTACAATCGAAGGTGATTCATGAAAAGTGGCCATTGTCTTTATGTTTGTACATTGTATGTACAATCATTTCATATTCTAAACTGGTCAGAAAAAAATGAACTAATTGTGATTTTTAGTCTTGCAGAACTGTATGTAGTTAGATGATGTGACAACCTAATATTTATCTAATAAATATGTATTCAGATGATACCTGTATGTCATGGTGTTCACGTGGTTCTTTAAAGCGGTCTTGTGAAATGTATTTCAGTCTTACAGTTAATGAGCCATTCTGTATGGGTCAGCAGGTTCAAATGCAAATTTCGACACTGCTCTGGCACCCTGAAGTAAGGTACCCTGTATCTCTTCTGTAAGTCTCCAGTATTGCACACAAATGAGGTGTTAAAGTGTGAGCTAATCTAAACCTCACTAGACTGAGGCATCTACTTAACTGTGGGCAGTGTATTTATGTAATGTAGTACCAGGTGGGTTTAATGACTTATTTAATCTTGGTGTTTACATTATTGGGTAAGGAGGTGATGTCTATATTCGTAAACATTCAGTCACTGCAGTCCTACACATGTACGGTACTGTGCAAAAGCCTTAGGCACATCTGTATTGTGAAAATGCTTTCAAAAATTTCTTAGTATAAAATAAATAATAAAAGACTTCAAACAAAACACCAAAAAAAAAAATGGGAGGGAATATTTGTTGTGACCACCCTTTGTCGTTAAAACTGCATCAATTTTCTTAGGTACACTGCAGTTTTATTAGATCTGCGGGTAGATTGTTCCGAACACCTTGGAGAACTTGCCACAGTACTTCTAAAGACTTTGGCTGCCTGCCTTGCCATGTCCAGGTAATCACAGACAGCCTTGATAATGTTGAGATCAGGGCTCTGTGGAATCCATACCATCTGTAGCAGAACTCCTTGTTCTTCTTTCAGAAAATGAATGTTTGGACATCTAAAAAAAAAAAAAAAATGTCTTCTACTGACACACTAATGCAGAAGACAAAAAATAAACTTGAAAGACGTTTTTTTACATTTGTTTAAAAAAACTAGGGTGCCTAAGACTTTTGCACTGTACTGTATGTTCGTATATGTACTTGTTTTGTTTTAGTTTTTACCTCGTTTCCCATCTGTTTGCATTACCATTTTGTTGTTGAAGAAACGCAAACCTAAATGGCAAGAAAATACATGATGCTAACTTGGGGAGAACTGTTAATGATAACTAGGATGAAGTGATTCATTTTGAAGGGAAAAAACTAATTTAAATGACATTGAATCGCACAGTACATCCATCCCTCACTTTAGAATCTTTAGTTAAAATTAAAATTATATTTATTTTCCTAGCAGATGTTTTCATTTCCGTTCACAAAAAAAATAAAATAAAACATTTTCTTGCAAACATGGAAACGGCAAGTGTCACCAGAAACACAGCAGCAAGCAGTTCCAGTGATATTACAACATCAGTCATAGCGCCATCAGATTTTATATGTAAAGCACGAATAGGCCCACAAACAATATGGTTTTGAAGGAAGCCTCTAGGTTCTGTGGCTGAGGCGTAGTCTGAAAAAGTGTGTTTTTCTAAGGTGGGCAAATGGGATTAGTGAATCAGCAGTTTGAACAGTTCCTTGAAGCTCAATCTGCTGCTGTGGAGTCAGGGTGGAGACTAATTATACAAAAGTAATCACCACTGAAGGGGAGGGGCAACCATCTAATGTGAGCCAGTAGGGTCACTGCTTTTGTACTCTTGAGCAAAATACCTGGTAAGGAATTGTTTCAGTAAATATTAAACAAAATCTGGTTACAATTACCTGCCTGTACAATGTTTTGTATTTTTTTAGAAGAAACCATTAGTGGAGATGAGACTTGGTGTACATGGAGAAGAACAGTAGAGCAGGCACAGATATTCCGGAAGTCACAGGAAGTTGCTGTTCGCTGGGAGCTGAGAAATAATTATGCTGACTCTTCCCATCCCCAGCCTTAGCCAATTTAACACCACTGCTTTCCCCAGTACCATTGTCAATTCATTGGCTGACATTATACACTTTCACGCCTGTGAACGTCGGGCTATAGAACCCAGCCTGCGTTTGTGCTAGTGCCTTGGATGGCCCTTGGTCATTTGGTCATTTGAAGTATCCGGTTTAGGGGTTTAAGCGCATACAAAAATGTATGAATGTAACAATGAAGTGCACTAAATCTGTGTGTTATACTATGTGGTACTAAAGTAATTTTATTATAAAATGAAAAATAACTGGGATTGCGAACACACTGATTGAGAAATCCAATCAAATCAATTTAGAATGTTAACACAACCCTCAGGAATTGCAATTGAAAGCAAGATTGCTTTCAGTAAGGTTTATGGGATTTTCAAGGTACATTTTTATATGGAGCTTAGAGCTATGGAGCTAAATTTGTTTTTTTGCCTCTGTGAGTTGTAATTCCACTTTTATCTCATTTGTTACAGAGTTCCTACATTAAACCAAGGGGTGTGTAGTTGTCTGTGGAAAATTCCATGGTATGCCCCGAAAGCCATGTTGAAAAAATTACATAATTGTAAATGTAAGGAGTGGAATAGCACTGCAAGCAGGCCAAATTTGACCTATTCCTACTGTCGACTGTATACATACATATTCATACAGCTCGTAAGCCAATTAGTTGCTCTGCCCTTTATTTTTCTCCTCAGAGTTAGCCCAACTAGAAAGTTTTGACTTCAAGACCAGGCTGGCCCTGCTGGCATTTCCTCTCGACGGTGGTGTTTTGTGCTGGCAATCTGCTCACAGGTGGCCCGGGTTACCAAACTGCCAGCAGTGTCACTCCCTTCATCATGGTTGCTGTCCACCTCTGCTTTTCTCATCCCCCCGGGCTGTTGCTACCTGGACAACAACTCCTGTAGGAGCACCTCTGCTTCCCCCGCCAGCAGCAGCACTAAGATGGTGGTGTAGGTGAGGCGGATGCAGGCCCTGTAGGAAAGTCTCCACCACAGCCGGCTCTCCGCTTTCTCTCTGCCTCTGGTACAGCTTCTCTCACAGGGCAAAGAGCAGCTGTTTGCCTGAAGTGCTGTCAGAGACCAGTGTCTAGGCTAGTGACGTCAGGCGACGCTAGGCTATTGACGTCAGGTCGGCCTTGATCAAGGATGGCTTGGAGGGCGGTGGATAGCTGGACACCTTTGATGGGTTCTTCCCAGCCGAGGGCTGCTGCCAAAATCTGAAATTTTGACTTCCCAGGCTCTCTATTTATTGTAGCCGTTTGTTCTGGCTGAGACCTTGTTGTTGTCTAGTGTCATTAAAGACCACCGCACTGTCAAACTGGGCTTCTTCTGGTTGCGTGACGGCACATCTGCCTGGGGCTTCAGTTACACTGCTCGTCTGTAGTTCTCTCCCCACTCCAAAGGGAGAGCTAACACAGGTCAGTGGTCCCCCTGGATAGCCAGAAGTTTAGTTCCTGCTTACTCTTCCCTCATGGCACCGGTCAATTTCGCCCCCACCTATGGCTCCAGTTCAAACACCACACTGTTCGCCACAATATTGTATAGAAAACTGAGTTGAAACACAGGATATTATGGTTCATCCAAAACTTTTAATCTTTCGTAATTGGCTATTTGGCATGCACCTTCTCACACTTTTTACACATCATGGTACTTAATTCTTCGGCAAGACCTGATTACCCATGACCATGTAATGCCATTAAAGTCGAATGGCTGGAAAACAAACCCCATGGGCAAAAAACATAGTTAGGTCAAAAAAGCGTAATTAGCATTATTTAGCTTTACAGCATGTTCATGTTAAATGTTCTTTTTAAATCTTTTTTTAATTAATTACATTTTAAATTTGTTTTAATGTACTCTCTTGTATATGTAATTATCTACATTTATAAAACTAAACTGTACGTAAGCAAATATGGGAAGTACCATAACTATATAGTCCAAAAATCCTTTATGCAATTATCCTACCGGGAAAACAATGTCCTAATATTTCAAAACAACTCTTTCAGAAGCAACAGTAAATCTATCCAAACCGGCATATTTTTCAAAAGACACAAGTGACGTACGGACACTTCCTGTTCCGGATTCGGTGCATGTATGTACCATATGTTATCTAACGTTGGCGTTCTGCATAGCTTCCTGTGTAAGTTGCAGCGGTGTTAATATTACTGCTGGTAAAATAGATAAATAAATAAAATAAAAAATATATATAAACACGCGGAAAACAATGTTGCAGATTAAGAGTGGATTGAGATTTTGTTCAGTGGCATTTACTGCCACTAGAATGTTTGTTTCTGGACCACCAGCCAGCAATCCTGTTGTCTACTTTGACATTGCCGCTGACAACAAGCCTCTTGGGAGAGTCACCTTTGAAGTAAGAAAGTCGACGATGTTGGGTTTAGCGGCTGTCTGTCTAGTTAAATTTCAAGTTCACAGGTCACCAACAAATTTATCCCAAAGTATTCGATTAACCAATTCGTTTTTGATTTTTTAAATATTCATTTAATTTACTCCACATATTATTTCCACTTATGAATTTTTAGCACATAAATGTAAATTTAGTAGTTGGAGTATGGTTGAGGAATACATATTTACCATATAAAGTGTTTTGCCTAAACTTATTGGTCATGAGACTTTAGGGCTTTTCTTGTTTTGTTTACAATTTGTTGTAAGTAGATATTTAAAATTATTATTATTTTTAAATTCTGTGTTTCAGTTGAATGCTGATGTTGTACCGAAAACAGCAGGTAGGTTAATTATTGCATTATAGTAATCATATGTCGGACTTTGGGCTACATTCATTTCACAATAATGTTTGCAGTGAATTTGATTTGTTGTTTTTCTTCTTTTAATAGAGAATTTCCGAGCCCTTTGCACAGGGGAGTGTGGCTTTGGTTACAAGGGATCAATATTTCATAGAGTGATTCCGCAGTTCATGTGTCAGGTATCTTCATGTCGACCTTTCGTTTTCGCGTGGTTTTCCAAGAAACTTACGATGTTGCACACTCGTTGGAATTTAAACAAGATTTGGCATGTTCGTTGTTAGCAATGTCTTCCATAGTCACACCCTTCCAGTTAAATGTAATTAAATTAAGTGTAAGCAGAACTTACCCTAAGGACTCGTATCGTTCAAAGAAATCAGTATAGAAACGTTTTCTGTTATATATGTATGTGTTTGTAGGGTGGCGATTTTACCAATCATAACGGAACTGGAGGAAAGTCTATATATGGACCTCGATTCCCGGATGAGAACTTCAAATTGAAGCATACTGGACCCGGTAATTGTTCATTCTTCAAGTCTGTCTTTTTCTATGTAAATATACCCTGCGTAGATATATTTTTTGCCTTCTGAGCCTGCTTTTCTAAACCCACTCGCAAGAAAATTAGGAGATATTTCTACCAGTGGATGGCGATATTTTTCTAGGTAAGACATAGATGTTGAATTCGTCAGCCCCAAGGATGGTGACCTACTTTCTAAATCAAGGATCAGGTGCCAGTTTTTCTAGTAACCGTTTTTGCTATTCCTCACTAAATATTCGAAAGGATCTGCCTATTTTTATATAGTTTTGGTAGATAAATAACTTCTTAAGTGATGTAATCATGATGGAGGGAGGATAAGGGAAAAAAAAACTTGTATGCCCTTTGTTCTTTAAGTTTTGTTGTGCTTAATTCATTTTGCTTGGTCAGTGAATGAAAGGTATGTTGCAGAAAGTGAAACATTAATTAATAAGCTTTAATTGGGTTTATGAATGTTTATGAAAATGTTTTTCAGGAGTGTTGTCAATGGCAAATGCGGGTCCTAATACCAATGGTTCTCAGTTCTTCATCTGTACTGCAGAAACAGAATGGTAAAACGAAAGAGTCAAATCTCCTTTTCTTTCTGCTTTTTTAAAAACCCTTCCACGTTTTTATGAAATTCAATGACTTGGGATTCTGACCTTCCTTTCAGGTTGAATGGAAAGCATGTTGTGTTTGGCCATGTAAAGGAGGGTCTGGATGTGGTCACTAAGGTCGAGTCCTATGGCTCTAGGTCTGGGAGCCCCTCCAAGAGGATCACCATCACAGACTGTGGAGAACTCAAGTGATGCTCTGTCATGTCAGCAGAAGTCTTTATACGTACTGAGCACTCAGAACAAATGATTAAATATTTCCTATCTGCGGTTTTTGCTCTGATAAGTGCTTATTAATGCTGTGAACTTTGATTTTGATTCCGATTAGGGATAAAACTGATGTCACTGTTATGAGGTATGGTGAAGGCAATGCATATGTTAAAAAAATAAAAATAAATGACAACTATTCTTTTAACCGAGCTTGCAGCCTTTTTAAAAAAATCAAACGAGAGAAACGTGTGCACCAGTAACCATAACGAAAAACTCGATTCAAGGGATTACGGAAAATCTGAAGGCAAGAAGAGGACTTGGAAAAGGTGAGCACGGATTTCTGTTTTGATTTATCCTGCTGTTGAGCTTGTGTACTGGTAAGGTATCTAGGAGAGAAAAAATAATTTATTCTGCAGTATTTGTTCTTCTAGAGATAAATGAGAATAAAGGCGAAGAATGGACCCTCAATTCAGTTTCTTTTACAGCTCCGAACCTGCTGGAGAGGGTATTGGCCGTGCCGACAGCCAGATTTTTTTGGGATTGTTTTCAAATGGTTATTATAGCTAAAGAGTCTATAACCTTTAATGATATCGGTGTTGTTTCCATGGTCAGTGCCTCGCCCACCTCACACTCAACCCAGTATTATCTAAGGAATGAGTGTTAAATGAATATAATATCACATTGCCGACAGTGTAGGAGTTCCTAACCCAGAAAGCGAGGCCTGGCTTTTACATTTCTGACTAGGACATGATTTTCCAGCCACGCTGCTATGCTGGCCTGGTGGTCTCCCGGATCAGTGTGGGTGAATGGTTCAACCACCAGCGGTATTGTGCGGAAGGCCAAGAAACCGAGTTCCCCCGGGCAGTAACTGGGTACCATAACGAGATGTGTGTCTCGTTAACGGAGAGAGAGCAGGTTAGTGGACATCTTTGTGACCGAGCAAAACTAGTGACCTCTTTCCTCGGCGATCTAGATTCTTTCTCGGCCCTTACTCAGCACCGTATCGCCAAAGCGGTGTGGTTGAGTAATGCTAATGAGGCAGTGAGAGAGTAGGACAGTTAGAAATAAATGATACATTGTGTATAACATACTTAATAAATTCATGAATCGGAAGTATATTTAATGGTTTTGTTCTATATAATAGTGTTTATTTGGTCTCACAATGCAATTATAAGGTCATGATTTCGTTAAATCAATCCATCCATTTATTTAATTAAAACATTATGGCCATTACAGGAAGTCACCTTACTTCCAAGTTACACTTTTTGGAGGCATGATGTGGTTTTAAACGGAAGTATTGGTTTGGGTATGCATGGGTTATTTTTCTGTTCTAATTACATCTAATTACATTTTCTGGGAAAAAGTTTGTCAGCACACTCACCAGGGGAATCATGTTGACCTAGTAAGGGTGTCTCAGTTTTTCTGTAGATTGTGAGTCTTAGAAGCATGTTTTAGTAGATTTATATTGTATTTTGTTACATACCGGTATGTTATAAACTACTTTGGACAAAAATAAAAATAAAAATCTCTTAATTCACTCTTTTGCTTTTTAAACACACACAAAATAAATTGAGACGGCTGTTATATCCCCTTCTGGTAATATTCAAGAGTGAAAATGTACTGGTATAAATGTGTGCAATCTGTAAACATTCAAATAATAGAAAGTGTTCTTTCTTATCCACAATTAACTACTGGTGGGTGTTCATTTGCAGTGAACAATAAACAAAAAAATTCTATAATTTTTAAGCCAATAATTAACCCCTATTTTCAGCTCTTATTCTTACTCGTATATTGAGAAAGTTGGACAGACTGTTGTGTTAATGCCTCAGCAGCGTAAAATATGAACCTATGAGAAAGAAATGGTGTGCATTGTTTAAATGAAGCCATATGTAGTCTGAATGCGTTTTCCAGACCGGTCGAGTTTGTTTCAGGTATCATATTTCCTTGTCTAATGGAAACATTGCTTTCGTTCTCTTTCTGTTTAAAATCTTAAAGTTAGAACTAATTATTGTTTGGTGCATTCCTTTTTATAGAAGTTTGCTATGCAATCCTGCCTGTATCTACAGAAGTGTTTTTATACGTTGCTCAAATGAAACGTGTTCCAAGTGTATTATGCAGTTATAAAATGTACTACGACTTTCTAGTCATGTCAGATATGGAGAAAGGACCAATTACATGGGATTCAATTACATTATGTAATTATCCATTACATTATGATTAAAACCATAAGCATATTCAACTGATATTCTTATTTAATCTGTGCCTTTAAAATATGGTGATGTAACATCACAACGCAATACAAAGTACAATGTGGCAGTAGTGGTGTGCTGCCAGGATACCAGGATATATCAAATATATCTTATTTGGCTGTTTTATTTGTTCATATAGAAATGCGTACCTCATTATTGTAGTGTTTTACATATGCCATTATGTTGCATTTCTGTTGGGTTTTTTGTGTGAATATAAGTACCACTTTACATTTGGATTTAATTTAATCAATGTAAATTTTCACTTCTATTTAAAGTTGGCAGGATCTTCGAGGAACCACTGCTACAAGGTGAAATGTTTATAGCCAAACTATGGAAAGCCCAAAATATATGTATATCTTCTACATGACTGTAAATTTTAAAAAGCGCTTTATTGATCTTCTTTCTTAGGGATGGGAAAAGGGATTGGCTTCCTGGTGCTGCTCCTCTGGTGTTTGGCCTCGATATAACACTGGAGGGAAAAGTTACTGGGCATTTGGCAGAACTACTAGATTTACTAGTAATGTAGTTATGGTGCTGATTCGGTAAATTTAGGTGGAAAACGCCGTTAAATGGTCTCAAAAAAAAAGTCTGTACTAATAGTGTTTGTGGGAATATTCTTGGTCACAAGTTAATCTCATATTATTTCAAAATGTAAGATTCAACTTCAAATAAACATTTCCTTACAACACATGTGAGGATAGTCTGTCTCTGCTTATCATAATTTTGAAGTTTAAAATATAAATGAAGTCAAACGCAAAACAGCACTGTTTAAATATTTTAATTCAGCAATAAAACTCTTAAAAAGCACTAAAGCAAGCCTTTTTCCCCTAATAAGCAAATAAGGCACATTTCGGAATGCCATTTTATGGACATTTTACATCAGAGTTGTACATTCTCCACTCATTCCCAATAACACTTTGTCTCTGCCAGCCACTCTGATCTGCCAATTTCCATTTCAGCATCAGTCTTTGTACAGAATAAGTAAAAGTTACAAACATTTAAACCAAGTAAACATGACACGGTACTCATAAAGCAGTGTGTATTATTTTTTATCTCTTGGTTTTCGAAAGGAAACCACTTCGTATGATAATGTGTTGGTTGGTGTACATATGCGACTTAGTGACTAGTGATCCGGTTAGTATTTTCATTTACACTAGGATAAAATACAATATTCTGCAAGCTAATTGAATGCGTTATAAAGTACACTACTAAATCAACTGAAAACATGCACATGCAACTCGCCCCGTTTAGAGAGGTGATCGTTTCTTTTTCTATGTAAAAAACAAAGAATACAAATATGTTCCTTGATAATACTGCCTTAAAACATATTGCAAACTAGAACTCACATTTTTTGTGCTTGAATACAATGATGAGTACTAGTCTATAAAACAAAATAATAATTTGTATTAAGAATACAGACGAGGGTGTTATTGCTTTTTAATCACTTCTGCATAACAACAAATGTCTAAATATAAATATCAGTACTGATGATTTTCTAGTAACGTTAATTTTAATACTGCTCTTAGAAGAGATAGCAAACACTTTCCAAAATACACATATATCAACTCTGATAAGAATATTAAAACTTGAATAATATAATTGCTCAGTTAATATTGATCATATTTTTATCCACAGAACATTAAACAAAACAAATGGCTTTTAAGAGAGCAAGGGTATTTAAGAATTATGTACCAACCTTAATATAATAATCTTATGTAGACATCAATATTTCCTTTAGTGTAGTTTTTTTGCATATTTTATACAGACAAAAGTAATGTAAAAAAAATTCTTCCATAAATATTTTCTGTAGGATATAACCTCAGATTGTAAAACATTAAAGAAAAACTCCCACCTTGTTTTATTCTGTGACCGTAGGCCCTTTTTCTTAAAAAAAAAAAGCATTCATTAACATTTAAAAACAAATAACACACTTTTTCTTAACGATGGCCTTCAAATATATACATACAACAATTCTTTCAGGGGAAGAACGCTTTCGTTGTTCGCAACCGTTGTTCGCAACTGTTAAAAAAAATCTTAACATCTAGACAGGTTTCCAAAATACATACATTGTTCATAGAAAAAAGGAAAGAACCATAAAAGTCAAGTATATGTATCTAAAATCAATTACAT
Organism: Hiodon alosoides; assembly: GCA_025775065.1. Lineage (NCBI taxonomy): Eukaryota > Metazoa > Chordata > Actinopteri > Hiodontiformes > Hiodontidae > Hiodon > Hiodon alosoides. The sequence goes on along the minus strand of JAOYSI010000011.1, from coordinate 1,269,867 downwards.
CTGTGTTCTTTAACCGCCAAACATTCTATTAACGTTTCTGTGGGATCTTTGAAAGTTCTTTCAAACAACACTGCTTAGTCTCTGAGACAGTCAGTATTAATGGCCACAGAAGGGGTTTTTAAACCAGAAATCATCCCAAGGCATTGCAGCTCTTTGTAGGGTTTTAAAACGCTTCTATCCGTCTTCTGTCTTACATCTTTTAGGGTTTCGAGGCTTAACAACACTTCACTGACAGCTGAGGCTCAGTTCACTCAGAATGCTTTCGTGTAGGGATGGGATACTCGCGGATGTTTCCTCACACAAATACACAGCATAGAAACTATCTTAGAAACTAACCGTTTAAAGTTGATAACACTTAAGGTTGATCAAGCTCATCATTTTAATGTCAAATTAACCAAAGCATCACTGGCAATGCATATCAGTCTACCTATATCTACAAAACACAGAAATGCCCTTCAAAACTAAAACGGGAAGAAAAGAAACACTGAAAAGATGAGTGAATTGTTAGGCTCAATGTTTTCTTTACTGTTTGTAATAAAAGGGAATTTAACTGTCTCTAACATCATAGAGGTAAGCTAATGCAGAGAGGCTTTTTAAAGGATGACATTTAAGTACATTCTGTATGTAAATTATTCCTCGTATTAGAAACATAACAAATTCCCAGTTATCCTTGAATAAAGAACAAAGGTACACAGCGTATTTATCTGTTAACCAATTACAGGTGCTAAAATAAAAATCAGTGTTATATAATTAACCATCCAACAAGCCCTACTCTATCTTGTGTGTAATGTTTTGAAAACTGTCAATCAAATTTTCACACAATTCACTCGAAATTTATCTAATTTGTAAATGAATCTAAATTTAACATAATTTAAATAATTGTAAAAGTCTAGACAACCATAATTATTTACCAAAACTTCAATAACTTAGGGAAATGCATATTTTAGTCCACATTCAAACTGAGAAGAGGAATGCTTGCCTGTAATTTACAAAGCAAGCCTCTAACCATGTAACTGTTCAAAAGTACATTTTAAAGTGGTGTATTGGTTGGGTGTTGTGTTACATGCTTGTATTCTTGCGTGTCATAAGTGAAAACATTTTTCCGTCCTACATAAAATACTTTAGTTTTTCTTTTAAACCACAAGAATAGCCTGGCCCATGGGTAATTAGTGCGTTAAATATGCTTTGTTTCAGCGCTATCCCTTGTTTCAATGACAAGGGTTTTGTTACATTACATTTTGTCAGCTGGATTTATTTACTCGTTTATCTAAGCCAGCCACACGGTTAGCAAGTCTGACGTGTGAGCGTTGTGTTTTTTTTTCCCATCCAATCTAACCAATGCCGTGGTTATGCTACGTTACTCTCCGGAATGTCTTTCTACTACATGTAGTACAGATAAGATGATACAGCTTCAAAACTTTGAGGGACCACTTTACGTATTATGTTAATGTATAGTTTATGTATAACTGGTCTCTTTGGTATCTCCAGGGGGGGAAAAAATGTCCAAAAGGCGCTTCAACTCTAATGACACACAAGAATAACAACTTTCCAGAATACAATTTAACGTAATACATTATCGGCATTTCAAGTTTACACAGCTTATCAGTCTTCCTATAAATATTAACAAAATGTAAGGGTATGCAGGTAACAGAGCTCAGTACTTTGAGTAAAAAGTTTCAACGAACCATTTACAAAAGTAGCTCAGAACAGCCGTTCCCAATATACATTTTTTTCAGAGTATAAAGCTTATATATTTCTGTCAATCCCTTATCAAAGTGTTTCTGACACTAAACTTCTTAGTTTCACATATTATACTAAGGGTAAACTGAGCCAATACTATCACAGTATGTCCATGAGTGCCGAGATTAAGATTGCTCCAAAAAAAATTATAAGATTATAATTTGACTCACGCATCCTTTCCAGACAAAAAGAAATGCAGGTTCAGACAAAAAACAAAACATACATTTAATTGGTCGTTTTCCTGCTATGAGAAAATAAATGGTTTTGAAAGTAGCCCTTTTCAAGATTAGCATAATATTCTAGTTAGCATAACCAACACCTTGGATTCAGCATAACCAATCACAGGTCTGTACCTATTGCAACCTCTTCTGAAATGACGTTCCCATTTCACTGAGCACAAAATCTTTCACAAAAACTTCCTTAACTCCCCTATCTTTCTTCATGACAAAAACAGCTTCCCTTTAAATGACTTCACATTCTCCCTCTGCCACACCCTATTACTCTGATTTTTATCTATTTTACCTATTACTCACAATTTCAAGCCAATCCCCTCCGTAGATACCATTTTCATTCACAACTAAACACCTGAAATGGGACATAGACTTCCCAATCACTTGATAAAGATTTCTCAAATTATTATAAACAACACCTATTTAACAGTGGTATCAATGGCAGATTTATTTAAAAGAGAACAAATTTCAAGTACTGCAGACTAGTGATGACAAATGGGCCCTCTCCGGTCTTTAAAGCTCAAGTTGCACGATGAGATCAAAGTAAAGACCTCACATTCTGAGCAAACTGGAGCCAAAGCAGTTTTAATGAAAAATGATAATGTCCTTCTAACATCACTCAAATTGACAAACCAAGCATTGTCCCTGTAGCAAAAGTGTGTTTGTATATATACGTGCGTGTGTGTGTTTGTGTGTGTTTGTGTGCGTGTGCGTGTGCGGGCACGTGTGCTTGTGTGTCTACATGCTTACTTTTCCTCTGGTAAAGAAGAAATTATGTAAATTGGTGCCATCTTTTGTGAAATGAGGGAAGCACATTGAAATCGAAACGCTTTATCAGGTTTTTCCAATACTGGCTGGACGCAAATCAAAACCGGCAAATCACATTTAATAAAATTTTATTTAATAGCGTCTTATTTTTTTTCTGAGTTTCTTATCTCCTTTACTCATCAAAAGAAAAAGCTATTAAATACAGTTTTGTCATGTGTGATAAGCGGGTTGCCAGTATTTGTATCTGTACCCAGCCTTAACCATCTAGCAACTTTCTTTAAAATGCTAATGTTAAAACGACTGCAGATTCTGAATTTATAGAAATTGTTTCCTAAAACCACACTCAGTGAAAAGCATCACACGTTCCTGCATTAAGAATCTTTAGAGGGCCCGAGAACCATTGTACAGTTTCCGAGGCCATCAATCTGCAAATACAGTGCCTTCCATGACAAGGCAAGGTACATTCACCAATTGGCAGTGAAATATTAACAGATTGGCTGAGTGCTAGTGCCTCTAGTAGGTATACAGAGATAGAATGGCTGTGTGCCT